>LGRX02000238.1:0-20314 GCA_001247695.2 Cymbomonas tetramitiformis
TGTACATGGCTACCCTCGCGTGGCGGGAGGCACCTGAGTTCGTGGCGCCTCCGCAGCACTTTGGGATTCGCCTGAAGCCAGGGTCGGAGTGTGCTCCCATCCCGTTCCTCATGTTTGGGGACCACGGGGTCTCCCTGGAGCGGTTCTTAGATTCTCCAACCTCCCCGCTATCCCTGGCCTTCAAGAAGCAGCTGTGCCTCCGGCTGCTCGGCGGACTACGCGAGCTACACGGAGCAGGCATTGCGCATGGAGACCTGCGGGCAGGCAACGTCGTGCTCTGCCCTACCAGGCCAGATAGCATGGTGTTCATTGACTTCGGATTGGCGCGTCGAGAGCACCGAGCCGGCCTGCCGGTCGACGGCTTCCACAGGGAGCGCTGGGCCTCGGCGGCGCCCCTAAACCAAGCGCCAGGGTCGGTGTATGCCCCCGAGTATTCGCGAACTGGTCCCACTGCCGCGACGGATATGTGGGCGGTGGGAGCACTGCTTGTGCGGATCTTCATTCGTGATCCGCACGACGGGCTGCGAGGGGTTTCCGACGACGACAGCAAGCGAACCGTGCCAACTGTCATCACGGGCCGGGTGCAGACTGAATTCGTGGCCCAGAGCCTATGGTGGTTGATACTGGACTGCTGCCAGGAAGATCCTGGGAAACGGCCGTCAGCAGCCAAGCTTGCTGCGGCCTTGGAGGCCACGCGCATCGAGTCTGAAAGCAAACTGGTTCCTGCAGAGCTACCTCGATGTTGGTCGAAATATCAGTTGTAGGAGTGCATGATCCAAACCGCAACAGTTAGCCCGAGCTGCGAGGAAACCTGCAATGAGTTGCCGGGGTAGAGTAAGACGTAACACGTATTACTCTATTTTGTAATAAAAAGAGTATCTTCCTTGCTGGGCACTGTACAAATTGTGTACGCCAGCCACCGTGACTGCTGTACAACTCTGTTTTGTTTGTGCGTTGTGCCTAGGCTAGCTCTTTCGGCTTGCTCATCGCTGTGAATGATGGCGCTGTGAGATAGCTCCTCTTGTTACACGCACCGTTTGCTGTTTACAGAAGGGTGGTGTGCGGCGCTTGCTTGCATGGGTGCGGTGGGAGGATAGGGTTCTGCCCACGCCCACGGGCACTTTTGTTGACCTTACGTGAGCGCACACGATGTGATACACTACGCCTGCGTGTTTGCAGGATATGCGTCCTCTCTTCTGGCACGTGATTTTAAACGGCACTATCAAAGACTTCGTGTATATGATTAACCGCCAGCTTCGTTAGCGCGGTTGTCATACAAGCATAGTAGTTACCGTCTACCATCGTGGCGTGCCGGATAATCGTAAAAACGTATGCTGCAGACGAAGTTACTATGTAGTATCGTAAAATTAAAGTTATTATCCAGTGTGCTATGCCTGACCAATGACATGTCGGTTGCACCTCCTGCACCGCTGTTTTGTGCACGTGGCTGCGTTGGGAGGACAGCTCCTCATCAGCCACGCGCCGCGTGCACTGACGGTGCCTTGGCGCAAATGTAGTTGTTGGTGTGTTTTTCATTCAAACTTCATGCTCGGACCACCTGCGCCTGCTTTCCCCGCCTGATGCGGAAGGCTTCTTGCACCGTGCTCTGCAGTTGGGACCCGAGGAAGAAGTACTTGCAGTGCAAGCCATTGCAGAAAGAGGCCAGCCGCGGGAATTGCACGTACAGGTGCTGTGGCACACGCACACCACAACGTGGGAGCCCGTGACCGGGAGGCACCTCAACACCTCCATCCTCGCCCTCCCCATGTTCCGGGAGTATGTTATGCGCGCAAACCGCCCAGACCCAGTGCCAAGCGATCTGCCCCTCTGCGGGCACGCCAATTGGTTCTGCTCGGTGTGCGCTTCGTCGTACAACCCTGAGGATGCTGACAACGACCAGATTGAGCGGGGGGTGGTTGACCCCCCCCCAGACGAAGGCTCCGGCTTAACGGCTGCCGGGCTGGCCTCTGCTGGGAGTGCTACCAGCGGATCATGCAACACCAGAGGCGCACCGCCCGCCGATGTCCTCAGTGCAATCGGTTCTTTGAGCACCCGGGTGGCAACTGGGATGAAGAGCCCATCCCTGAGAACCTGCTGCAAGGGGTGCATGAGCGCCTGACATTGAAGCTCGCACGTGCCAGCACGGAGAAAGCACGCCGCGACATACAGAGGTCGATGGATGGCATGCCGCTGCTTAACGCACAGCAATTGCGCCTGCGGAAGAAATTGCAACAGTAGAATTAGAGCGACTAGATTACAGGTGCTAGATGCCCGGTGGAACATATGCGGGTGGAGTAATGAACGGACGCACGTAACAAAGGCATATTAATCACACTCTGAGCATCCGCATCGAGCATATTGTTCATGTAGCGCGACTCAGGTGATATTGTGCATCAACATCGGGCAAGTTGTTTGTGCCGCGCGAGTCGTCGAACGGTAATCTCGTCATTGTTACCACTGCCTACTTTGCATCCCTTGGAGCCCCTGGTCACATGTGGCTCTTGGGGTGCAGACGAAGACAACCGCTCCCAAGAAGTCTCGCAGCTCCCTGGGCCAGAAGCGGATTCATTACGATATCGAATCCAGCATTCGCGCGGTGCCACCGGCGTTTTGCCTGAAGGACAGGCTCATCGAGTGCAAGAAGAGGTCTATCAACAAGAGCACGGCAGCGCGTGAGCGGTTTGAGCTTTTGGTGTCTCACGTCCAGAAGAAACACAACCTCACGTATGAAGGCCCCAGAAACAACCATTTTGGCCCCCGGCGAGCACCCAAATTAAAATTTCTCATCATTTCTTCCACTAAGTAGTTCGTGATGGTCCTTGAAAGGTCCCACGAACTTCAAACGCGTGATTTGGTCACCTAACTGAAATCCTCTAGCCCCCGCGCACGCAAAATGGTCCGCTCAGGCCCCAGAAACAGCCATTTTGGCCCCCCACATGGCACCTAGAGGGGGGGTAAAATGACCATCTAGGAATTCCCCCAACGGCTAGTTTTTCGTTGACTTTTGCCTTTGACCGTCATTTACACACGATTTAACCACTTTACGAAAATTCTGTAACATGCAAAGCTTAAAGCTTCGACGGGTTAAACACTTACATGAAATGATGAGAAGAAAACGCCGATGTATTGACGGATTTTGCTAATTTTAGTTTTGAGTGGCCAACGGCTATATTTTTCACACAATCGCAAATATATGCAGTCAGAAGCCGCACATGAAAATTCCACAACATGCAAAAGTTGCAACACAGTCAGTCCCATATGAAATCGTATTCAAACAATGCATTTTGATTCATATAAATGGCATTATGCGATGATATATCCTAGATGGTCATTTGCCCCCTCCCACAGGTGCCATGTGCCGGCGAGCACCCAAAAAAAATATTATCATCATTTCTTCCACTAAGTTGCCCGTGATGGTCCTTGAAAGGTCCCACGAACTTCAAACGCGCGATTTGGTCACCTAACTGAAATCCTCTAGCCCCCGCCCACTCAAAATGGCCCGAAAACAGCGTTTTTTTCCCCCGGCGAGCACCAAAAAAAAAAACCAAAATTTTTTCCTCACGGGGTCTTATTATTGCCCTAATAAGGCCTAGTAACTCTCCAAACATCATAAAACCTCCATTTAGATCGATTATGCATTTTCTTGCCGAACTTTTTGCGACGGCTCATCAGCGATTTTTGCAAATAATTCCTTCGCACTGTTTACAATACCAGCGCGTACAATGATTTATGGCTTGTCAGCACGATATACGTTCTTCATGATTTCGTCACATGCGAAGAACGCTCGATTTTAGCGCGTACAATTTATGATGTGTTTACATGCAGTGAGAAGCACATATGTATACGCGCGTCGAAATCATATGCAGAATGATTGTATTCATGCAGGAATGTTGTGGACACATGATCGTTATGCTGTGGATACATACTGCAGCAAATTCCAAAGTGTTCTGATGACTGCACAAATACTTTAATCATCAGCATTATGCTTATTAGCAGCACAATGATCTGTTCACAACATGTGTGTGCGGATCAGCACACACACACACACATGCACTTATTTCACTCACAGCAATCATCAACATGCAGTGCATACACTTTTATACCATGCACATATCTTATGCTGAATGATTGCATTGATTGTGAATTGTACATGCTTTATTAATACTGTACAGCTTGATCACGATACCAGCTGTAGTACATAGAGCATAAGCATATTGCAGTGAATGCTAGTCTATATTCGAATCCATGTAGCAAAGGGTGCCTGCGAAAGTAGTCTTAACACCATAATTAGTTTGTCATGTCCTGGTGGAGCCGAGATGCTCTCCAGATCACATGTACATTCTATGGTGGATTACTGGATGGAATGCTCACCTGAGCTTCATGTAAAATCTATCCAGCAACTCATTTTGTTATGAGATTAGCATGAAATTACAATGATCCCTAAACTTGATATATCATGTTAGATGTAATCAGTACATGGTATGCTGACTGTCTTGCATGATAAATTGTCTAGGATATTGTGATACCCAGAACATATCCTGCAGAGTGTGTACAAGTAAACACACACACACACTGGCATAAGTACTAATCAGCAGTACTACACACTGCATATACACTAGCATTCATTATACATGTTGAGATTCACTGACTCAGAGTGAATAGATCAACTATATTGTATATGGTAATATGGATACCACTTTCCAAACACATGTGCGTGGAAAGTGTCAATGATGGCGATACATAAGGAAACAGGATAAGACAACATGCTGTAGGGCTGGATGGAGTTATCTCCAGACCCGAAGGCAAAATACTGCACCCATAAAACAGCTGGTAACTGTTGGGTGCAGTCCACTCGTCTCATCCCACATATCATCGCTGGAGCAACTACAACAACTACGTTGCATATTGATAGTTGAATCAGACTTGATCAGATCAATTGCATGCAACACACAGATCAGTATTTACATGATATCTGACAATAGTGTTAAGGACAACACATACATATAAATGTGCTGTGTCAAGTTGCTGTGATTATATCCAGCAAAGTCCAGATTTGTTCTAAATAAGATATATCACTTTGATAAATCTTAAGAGCACAGACCTATGCTCAGAACAAATCATAGGTTGACAAATATCACTGAAGTGGATGTTCCTGAATGGATGTTCCCACTTAAGTTGATAAATCTATACATAATCAGAAAAGTACATTTGATGTGCATGGGTTTGAATCAGTAAAACCCAGAATGCTGTCAACCATAAATGTTGATATACAGCACAACTCACTTATTTGCTATGAAATTTGTCATGTGCAAAAGTGAAGTTCCTTACAGTGATTCTGTACTTTACATTCCACATATACACTGAGATATGTCACTGAGGCAATATTTTAGATAGCTAAAAAAGTTGTAAAATGGGTAAAAATGCTCCACGCATGATTTCAAAATGAAAAATGTGTGCCCATTTTATTTAAAATTATGATTTTATACCTATTAAGGTATCAGGAAATCATAATGACACATGTCATATCTCGTGTAACGCCCTAGATATTGGGTGTGGAATATGTAGGGGTATACATATTGCTGTAACAATAAATCGCTCAAAATGTTGTACGTAAAACACATTTTGAAATTTTCGGATTGATTTTTTTTGCTAAAATGAATATTTACCTATCAAATAACAATCCCTGATTTATGCAGCATGTGTAACGCCCTGTAACACCCTAAAATTAAATGTGTGTAACAGGGGTGTAACGTACCTCCTGAAAACCACCTTACATTCATGTAGGTATTAAATGCAGTTTTGCTTAAAAATCTTTGCAAAAACATTATACTGCTTATTTTTTACCTATATTAGGGTTACTGATACCATGTAACACCCTAATCATATTATGGGGTATAAGGGCCACTGTAACTATATATGCCCTAAATACCACTATAATTTCGATAAACTTCGTATTTAGCATTAACATATCATGCTGTTTTTGACACAAACATGATTATGTATCGGGCAACAACCCAAGAACTGTGGCAGATGATTCCTATAAGGAATGCATGCTATTTTGAGGTATTGGCAATTGACAACTGCCACTATATCACACACTTCCTTGAGGGGGGAAGAAGGTGGATATATATATATACTTACCTCATTATTATGTACGAATATAATACATGTATCGGTAAACATACCGATATACCATATATAACATATAAATCACACACACTCAGTTAGACAATTAGCTGAAAATATTTTTTGTGTTGTGTTTTGTTTTTAGATGGTTACTATCGAAGAGGAAGAGCATGAGATTCCTGATATCAACCGAGATCATTCGACTTGGTTTTTCGACATACTTGGTTCATACGATGCATACAGTCGGTTTAAGGTTCCAAAGTGGATTGCTGGGTATGCCGATACACTAACCAGATATGACCACATAGGCTATTATGACAATGTCAGTCGCATGAAACCAGATATGAGCCGGTACAAGGATCCTGCCAATGAGCCTCAGGCACCAGAAGCAGAGTATACGGAAGACAGTCCTCCGATGGTCTTTGTAGACCCAGATGCAGATTCAGTACCAGCACCAGCTCCACCAGCTCCACCCAGTTTGGTCCCCAAGGTGAAAATGACACCACCTAGGGAATTCAAAACAGGACAGGACGCAGAGGGCTGGTTGGATACAGTGGACAGATATTTCCAGTTCACTTATCCAGGTGTCAATGATAAGGATTTGATCACAGTGTTTCTTACTCTCATACAGAATAACGACAGACACTATTTCCAGGTCTTGGCACAACAACCATATGCCACTTATGAGATGGTCAGACAGACGTTCCTCAGACAATTTGGTAATCCTCATAAGAGATCAGTAGCCAAGAAACACCTAATGGCACTGACTCAAGGAACCCAAACCTTTGCAGATTATTTGCGCACATTTACATCACTGGCTTCTTTAGCAGCAGTTGATTTAAATGATGTGCTAATAAAGGACAGATTCGTCACCAGTATGGATTCTGATCTCCGCAGACAGTTCCAGCTCAGATACCTGACAGAAGAGCAGAGGAACAATCTGTCGTGGCAAGAAACCACACAGATATTGCTTGATTTGAACTACGTCATTCACTCAAAGCAATCAGAAACCCTTCACTATCGGGGTCAGAAGGAGCAGTCATCTGGAGGTCCAGCCAAGAAGGATAAGGACAGAGGACGTGGCCAGAAGCCATATGACAGATCCAACAGAAATCGGAATTGGAATCAGAGTGGCAGCCAGAACTCCAATCAGAATCGGAACAAAGGAAAAGGTGGTAAAGGCAAGGGCAACGGAAAAGGAAAAGGAAAATCACAGAATGATAAGACCTGCAATCGTTGTGGTCGTGTTGGTCACATCGAGAAGGATTGTTTTGCCACCAGGACCAATGATGGAAAGGAGATCAAGGGTAAGCCACCAGCTCAGAATCCTTTTCAGAATCAGAGACAGCCACAGAAGAATCAGGGTGCTAAGGATGGGTCTGGCAAACTCATCAATACGATCAACACCTTGGTCAAGGAACTGAAGAGTCAGCACAGCATCATTGCAGCAGTTGCAACTCCAGATCCAGTTCCATCAGCTCCAGCTCCTCAAGGAAACTCTCAGGGTACTGCGCAGGTACCGGTGTTGAGAGCACCCCGAGGGTAGATCAGCCTGAAGATGCCACTGAAGCAAGTGGCCGGATTGAGAGTATCTCAGAAGAAGTCCTTTCCAGTCTGACATTGCAGTTTCAGCAGATGGACAATCCCACAGAACACATCGCACAGATGCAGTCTCAAACAGCACAGCTGAAATCACAGAAGAAGCTGTTGTTGTATAAAGGGAAAGTTTATGGACAGAGTACTCACATTTTGGTAGATCCAGGAGCCACATCGTCTTTCATCGACAGACAGTTCGCTGCTCAGCTTGGTATAGCTCCCACAGATTCTTCATCATTTTCAGTGGGATTGGCTGGAGGAAGCCAACTACCATGCACATCCTATCTTCCCAAGGCTACATTTTCTTTGGGCAAGTATAAGGATACAGAAGATTTCTACATCATTGACATGTAACCATTCACTGTCATTCTGGGTCAAGATTGGTTGGAGAGGAGGAATCCACACATTGACTTTCAGACCAAAAATCTGACGATCACTAGGAAGCATTCATCAGGCTCCAGTATTCGCACAGTATTGTCCAGAGTTGAGCAGACTCCAAACTCAGATAACCTTCCTGAAATGGAATTGGTCAGCGCTACCACCATGAGAAAGCATCTTCGTCGCATTCGATCCAGTGGTTCGGCTGAAGAAGCCGTAGCTTATCTCTTCTTTCTCTCAGAGGTTGACGGTGAACTGGTCTTTGCAGCATCAGACTCAGACACCACTATGGAAGACCCCGAGGTCACAGCAGCACGTGATCAAGTGAGAGAAGAATTTTCAGACATATTCCAGGAGGATCTTCCAGCTGGTCATAGGCCAGAACGGTTTGAAGGTGGTTATCATCGAATCAACATTGATCCTGGGCATAAGCCACCATCACAGCCAGTACGTACCATTCCAGTACCCATGATGGAGGAGCTCAAACGGCAAATCATTAAATATGTCGAGTTGGGTATCCTTCGTCCATCATCATCACCATATGGGTGCCCAATCATCTTCGCTCCTAAGCCAGGGGGAAAGTGAAGGATGTGTTGAGATTATCGTGCCCTTAACAATATCACCATAAAGGACACATATCCGTTGCCACCCCATGATACCCTTCTTGAACAGCTTAAGGGAGCACGCTGGTTCAGTAGATTTGATTTCAACCAGTTCTTCCACCAAATCCCCATTCATCCAGATGACATTCATAAAACTGCTATTCGCACCAGATACGGTTCTTATGAATGGACAGTTATGCCTTTCGGATTGACCAATGCTCCTGCAACAGCACTTCGTGTAGGAAACCGGGCATTCCTTGACTTCATCGACCAGTTCTTTGTCATATTCATGGACGACACTATTGTATACAGTCCAGATTTTGACAGCCATGTGAAGCATGTTCGACAGTTCCTCCAGCGTTGCAGAGATCACCAGCTCTACATCAGGCCTTCCAAGGTGGAGTTGTTCGTCAGATCTATAGACTTTATCGGACATCACATCTCTGAAGCAGGCCTATCCATCATCGAAGACAGAATCCGAGCAGTCATGGCAATTCAGCCTCCGGTGTCTTATGGTCCCACCGTTGGAAAGCAGCCTCTACGCCGTATGGCTAAAGATGGCAAGTCATCCCTTCGGTCATTCTTGGGCATGGTCGGTCAATTTAGGAGATTCATACCAAAGTTCTCCAAAGTTGCCGAGCCTCTCAATCGTCTCCTTAAAGATAATGCAGAGTTTGTCTGGGAAACTGAGCAGCAACAGGCATTTGATAACCTCAAAAGTGCCATCTGTAACGCTCCAGTATTGCAGCTTCCAGATCAGAAACTGCCATCTATTATGGAGGTCGATGGATCAGGCACACACGTTGGTCAAGTAATACTCCGGGATCAAGGAAAAGGTATGAAGCCATGTGGTTATCACAGCGTCACTCTATCCGATACACAGAGACGTTGGCCTATTCCTGAGATCGAGCTATTTGTCATTGTGGAAGGCTTCCGATTCTTTCGCCACATCTTGTTGGGAGCTCCTGAGACTATTGTACGCTCAGATCATCAGCCACTGGTTTATTTCCAGACCAAATCCACACTGAGCCCCAAACAGGCACGGTGGTTGGATGAACTCTCTGAATACAACTTCCGTATAGAGCACATTGCTGGCGAGAAGAATAAGGTTGCAGACGCACTCACGCGTATCTCTGCACTTTTTGAACTTACTGATTGTCTTCATCATATGGACATCAGCGAGGTCATTCCATCTGCAGATCCTACATTCATTGCTCTTATATCTTCTTCATCAGCTCATCAGCTACACGACATCATTATATCCGAGTATGATCGTGACACATTTGCACAGACTATTTTGGCTAAGCTGACATCATCGACTTCGTCACAGTCAGTCAGCAGCTACAGCTTCGAGCTCATTCAGGGGTTGATCTATCGTAAGACCATATATGGCAGACAGCTGTACATTCCACCAACAGCTAAAGTCCCCACAGATGACGGTGAGATCACACAACTTCGCCACTACATTCTTCTTCATGAGTGCCACTCAGCCACTATTTCTGGTCATGTAGGCAAAAATCGCATGCTTCATCTTCTGCGTAGCCGGTATTATTGGCCAGGAATGACAACGGCAGCCATCAAGTACATTCGGGAGTGCCCCGTTTGTCAGCGCCAGAAAACGAGGCGACACAAGCCTTATGGTCAGGCACATATACGATATTCCGTGCCTAAGACAAAATGGCTAGATGTATCTCTTGATTGGATCACTGACCTGCCTATCACCACTAATGGGCACGACAGTATATTTGTGGTAATGTGCCAATTCTCTCATCGTTGTCATCTCATTCCCTTCAGCATGACCTGGACAGCTCAGCATACTGCTTCTATCTATATGCAGCATATCTTCAAGCTCCATGGTCTTCCGAGGAACATCATCTCAGATCGAGACCCCAGATTCACCTCTACATTCTGGCAGACACTGTGGAAATCTACTGGTACGAGATTGTCCATGACGTCATCACACCATCCACAGTCGAATGCTGCCAATGAGAGGAGCCATGCCTTCATTGAGGACATCCTCAGGTATTTTTCAAATTGTTGATTCATGATATGATTTCACCATCCTCTGGTTTATAAACTGATTAAGTAGTATTTTTTTCATCCTCAGGTGTTGTTGCAACGATACTTCAGCCAATTCGTGGGAGGACAAGTTGCCTCTGGTGGAGTTTGCAATTAACAATACCGTTTCTGCATCAACTGGTTATTCACCATTTTATCTCGACTCGATGGCGCAACCACTTTCGCCTCATGACCTGGTTATCACTATTCCACCAGAAGCTCCTGTTCCAATACAAAGAGCTATTCGAGATCATTTTGACCAGTACTCGGCTGTTCATGCCAACGCGGTAGACAACATTTCCCGAGCAGCAGAAATTAGCCAAGCCAGATTCAATAAGACTCACATGCCTAAGCAGTTTGCAGTTGGGCAGAAAGTTCTTTTACGGACCGAGTTTATTCAATGGACTGGTTTGACAGAGGCAGGCAGACACTTTAAGCAGCCATATATTGGACCGTTCACCATTTCCAAAGTGCTTAGCCATGGACGTGCATACGAGTTAGATTTCGGAAATCTTGATATCCGTATTCATCCGGTACAGCCTGTATCCAGATTAGAGCTGTACAATGACTCGATCCAAGCACCTTTGCCTCTGCCACAGATGATCACCGAAGAAGGGCAACCACTGTTTGAGATATCACATATACTCTCGGATAAGTTCACTAGAGGTGTCAAATACTATTTAGTACGATATGCAGGCTACGGTCCTGAGCATGACACCTGGGTCAAAGCCACAGAGCTGACCAATGCAGCAGACATTATAGCTGCCTATGAAGGCTAACCATTATATTAAGCCTTATGCCCTTACTTCTTGTAATATATACTAATACATGTCGATCATCTATATAACCTTGCTCTTAATGTTTATCATTATGTTGCATTGAAGCGGGAATTGATCCTTCCTTGCTAAAGGTGTAGTGAGCCTTGTTCAAAATCATACCCTTGCACAGATACGCACACATGCGAGATATCATATCTGTGGATAAATAAAAACTGCTAAATGCTACCTTTGCCAAAACCGTGGTTTGTCATCGGATTCTTGGCCAGTCATCCGAAGCTACCGGAGACATCGACTGAGGTAGACGGAGTTGTGATCCTAAGTTGTGCTTGACAAACATAACTAAATAAATTTCACATTAGTACGTGGCGAATCCATTCTCACTCATCGCGATAGATGTTCGTCAAAGCGTGCGTACTGGACAAAAACATTGAGGAGTTGAGCAGACCGGTTGAGGATTATAAGTCCAATTCCGTTAAGCAGGGCCACTCCGTTTGCATTAAAAACAAGCCCCAAAAATCGGGCTCCCCATCGCCACCTATGATCCTCCAAAGTAGCTTAAGGAGGAGAGGAAGGGTTGGGTGCACTATATCAGGCCGAGAATCGTGCGATTATAAATCGTTAAATCGTGGGATCATCGTTCGCTAAAGCGACGACGGCTAGCGCAAATAATCCGTAACGTACACTTCGGATGCTTTGAATCGTCACTCTGACGCACGATACGTATGGATCAATCAGTAATCCAGCGTCAATCTGCATCACGAAACGCAATTCATTGAACCTTGAAACGTCACTCTGAAATATGATACGATTTCCAGAAAGGTGGGCTACATCCTAAGAACTGTAAGGTGAGGGACTAAAGTGGACTCAGTTCCCCCCAATAACCTAAAAACACCATGAGGGACGCCTCAAATCGGTGTAAGAAGACTGGTACCAGCAAGAAGCGACAACAACAAAGACATCATAGACATATACAAAGGTATACCCGTTGTGAGGTCACAACTCTCTTAATAGGGGAGATCTGTCAGGGCCATGCCCAATGACATATGTGTCATACATGTCATACGTGTCATACCTGTCAGACATGTCATACCATGTCATGTCATATATTATTATGACAGTCGGTCGTGTCATATATTATTATGACAGTCGACCGTATGGTCGATCATGACTGTACATGTCGAGTCGCGTCATATATTAATATGACAGTCGTCAGTACGGTCGACGATGACTGTACATGTCGCCAGATGATAATGTCATATCATCAGGCATCCCTGTCATCGAGAGTTCGTATGTCGAACTCGAAGATGGCAAAGCAAAGATACATCTTGAATACAAACAAGAACCATCTTGGCTTTCAGCATGCGCGGAACTCGCATGCGCAGCATGAACGAACTAGTCGTTATTACCATGCTGGTCGTTCAACCTACGTCTCGGGTTCACAACCCAATGGCGGTACCATCTAAGATGATGGGAGACGTATGGTACAAAAGTGAGGAAGCGTTGTGCTTCAGCAGATCTTCTTACAGAGACTGCACTCACAAACCCGCTCATCCGTACACTTGCATTGCTGTCCAACTTTGCAGTGTTTATTTGTATACTGATAATATATTCACGGCGCCTGTTTATCTCGCCGTATCAGTGGCAGACACGCTTAATTAGTGCCTTGTCACCCATGCTTCCATGCTCTGTGGAATGCTTCCTGCCTTGCAAACTGTCATGTATGAGGGGAACAGACTCGAGTAGATCGTTCCGAAGGCATTGCCTTACTCATCGACGTAAATGTTTTATTATTATTATTATTCCTGGAGTGTTAGTCATGGCTGTGCTGATTCCAGCATGACTATAATACCAAAGTATAGTGTGTTTCACTAATATTCTATGGTATTTTAGGCAGTATGGGTTACAGTGACCCTAATCGCCCTCATTGACCTTAGGGTGTTACATGATATCAGGAACCCCTTGAAATGGTATAAGTGAGAAAATATGCATTTTTCCTGAAAGAAAGAAGCAAGATTGTGCTCAGCATGTCACTGTTTGTTATGTAACATTTTAAGTGTGTGTTACACCCCTAGATGTTACATGTAAGATATTTAGGTAATTACCTGAGATGTGAAATGTGGCATAATGATTTTTTGGAACCTTAATAGGTATAAAATTGGAATCCGTAAAATGATTGGACCAAAATTTCATTTTAAAATTAAACGTGAGACTTTTTCACCCATTTTGCCACTTTGAGCTTATATATATATATGTATACTCAGGGGCAGAAAACGACAGTGTCGGGTGCTCAAACGGTGATAGCATACAACTGAATAGTTAGCATACACGGACGGCTAACAAGCAAGTGCAGTGAGACACGGTCACGGATGACACATGGCACTCGCGGCGAGGGGTGATACGAGGAGAAGCAGGCCCCCATTAAATGGGGGGGAAATCGGCTTCCCCGTGAATCTGCACGTAATGCCGAAACAAGCCAAACCATTATTAGGCGTGTGCCATCTAATACTCGGAAGTTTATTCGCCATCAAAGGCAAACTAAAAGCAAGGATTATCAAATTGAAATAAAGCCGGCTGTAACGCGCAGGTAGCGATGCTGGGTGGGCGAGGGCGTGAAAGCAGGCGTGCCCGTTCATCTGCGCCAGTATGGGCGAACGAGGAGCCTGCCGCTGCCAGGTTCACTGATTCTACGAAGGCTGGGTATTCGTTTCAAAGTCATAATCGGTTATAAAGTAATGGCCGAAATCACAAACCAGATTCGATTGCTGGTTTTGTATTTCGAACCAGATTTGATAATTCGCTATGTAGCCTTAACCAAATTCGAGTTTGGGCTTTGACCCCCCAAACCAATTTGTTAGTGAGCTTTCTTTGCCAATCTAAACAGATTCGATTCATTTGGCTCGCCGCACACAATCGCGATTTCCCCCCTTAAGTATGGCGAGGATGTGGAATCTTGGGATGGGAAGTGCCGATAATTGATTATATATTGATATTTATCCGAATTGATTCGATTGAATGCTTGGACTTATTAACCTATCTAATTTGATTGTGGGTTTTGAGCTCACAAACTGATCCGATTGTGGGCTTTGAAATCATAACCCAAGTCGATGAAAGACTGTTTGTTCCCCAAACAAATTCGATTGTGATAATCGTAATTAACTGATTAATAATCGGTCAATCGGCCATACTAATGCTCAGCCTTGGATTCTAACGGTGGTGCACGTGAAACCGCCAAGCACCGGCTGTAGGTTGGAATGGGCGGGCGGGTGAGGGCATGGAGGCATGCCATGTCCGCTCATCCGCCGAAGAGCGGATGTGGAGCCTGCTTCCGCTGCAAGAATTCTTATGCCGCGTGGGACATGTCAACCTGGCAGAAAATCGTCCATCGCCGGCCGCAGGTGGATGGCTGGGAACTCACGAAACATAAATCAAGAATATCGGTGTTACATCGATGAAAATCCTTGTTATATGGTCAAGTGTGTTTGATATATAGTTCTATACATCAAAATGCTATATACAAATATTGGGAAGTATATCCTTTAGAATGTCGGCATATACATGGTAGTAACAAAACTGTTCCATGGTCTTTAAATTTTTTCGCCGGCGGCATGCTCTTTCAGCTTCACTTGAACTTTGCAAACAACCTGCTAATTTGCTTACAATTCCTACGAGGCACTACACAAAAACAGGGAGTCGACCAGGTAACTTCCGAGAGAAAGGTGCAAGATATTCCCTATACCCGTTGGCTTGAAATTCATAACTGGAAGTTCGCTCCGTTTTGCTCTCAAACAATACTAATCACTTTGAGGATCGGACTCAATCACGGCCTCCTCTGTGGTTATCAGATCCTCGTCATCCGTAATCTCATCCACGATCAAGGCTGATGTTCTTACAAGAATATCAGGGGCACCAGTATCATCTCGTGCCACCATCATATCCTCATCTAGGTAGGTGATGAAAAGAAGCCGTTCATATTTTAAGGCTTCGGGCTGAAACGCACAGCGGATTTCAGGGTGGGATGTGGGTACCTCCCACAAAGAATACAGTAATGGAATAGCTGGTTCCGGACAACGAGGTTAACACAAAACGCTACTAGCTACAATGTGCAAAAGAAGTCGAGTGTCACGTAAGGCGGTCGGAGTTCATACCACTGCAATCCCTTGTCCCGATACCTCTGCCTCGCTGTAGGTTTCGCGAATTCGCATGTCGCTCTCCACGTCCAAGGTGTTGCGGAGCTTCAGCGTTTGCGCACTGAGCCGCAGCCCGAACAATTCTAGACCAGTCACAACAGATGATACGCTGTTTTTCAATTTCGGTGTGTCCGCTGGTGAGGCGTAACGGGGCGCTCGTAACGGGCGGAAACGCACAGTGCTGGGCCGGTCTCAAATTCATGAACTAATTCGTTCTATTACAAGGGTATGGGAGAAACAAATAGGAAACGAAGGACAACATCGAACATAAACTTTAAGGAGGAGGGAAACCTGCTGTTGAAGACAGTGACTTCGCTTGTGATCTCGATTCTAGGTTGGTCTGGAAGAATGGTGAGGGAGAGTGGGCTTGTCTTGATGAGCTCGGCGGGGAGGCGATTTGCCACCTGCGCACGAATTGAATTCGGGTTCTGCCAGACGTTCGTCAACAAAGCCTGTAACAAGACTTCACGCCACGTTTTCGCGTACCTGGTAGGCAAAAGTGCCTGGAGAAAATCCTCCCGCGTACATGGCTAGCGCAATCTCACGCGTTGGTGACGGCACTAGGCCTGGGCTTACAGTTCCAGAGTATACAACCTCCCAAGTGCCCTCCAAAAGCGGAGAATAGGCTGGGCTCGGTGTTGGGTTCTCGCTTTCCACAGATAACAACATCTCGTTCACCAACAAACGATCGCTCACGGTGGGCGTCATATCTCTTGACAGGCCCTGCAGCAGTTCCTTTTTCGAGCAGACCACTGCGAACGAAGCACCTGCGATATTACTCTACGTCAGATGGCTTCTATTGCAGGCGCCAGTGAAACAAAACGGTTTCTCCGTATTTGAAGCGGTGACTAGCCTGACGTGGTGTGCCAGCAAGTAATGCGATATCCGCGCAAAATATGGCCGTTGTGTTGCGCTATATGGAGACTTGCGAGGCGAAGAGACAGCAACGCTCACGTCAAAATTTCCAGGGCGTGATACAAACGGTGAACCGCAAACAACAAGCGCTTGTGAGTTTTCCACCATTCGATACATAAAATCCAAACGACGGTAGGATAGTGCGAGCAAAAGGTTATCGGAACATACGTTGGGTACACGCAGCCTTCTTTCCTGTTCCTCTAAATGTGAGCGCACGTGCAGAAACTGACGCGCGCTTGCTACCGAAGACATTGCACGCAGTCAAAGCTTTGTTCATTGCAAAAACCATTGTGCTTTATTCAAGCTAGTTTTGAATACACGTTGCTCTGTAGCTGTAAACTATGATTGTTGAAAGTTATCAGAATACCCTCCTTGTCGTAGGATTTGGGAATATCACTTGCAAGACTCGAACGTAAAATTGCACACCGCAGTAGAAGAATATTGTGTCTAGCGTGGGCGTTACTGCCTTACTCTTCGCTGCACTGCTCATATGCTTAACTTTTCACCTCTAAATATTCAATTGTGAACATTGAACTGTCTCCTTGCAACAAGAATTTGACACGTGATCGATATGCACTCCACCCCGCCCCGACTCCGGTCGTCCGGTGTCCAGGAAATCCGACGTGGTGCCGGTAGCTACCAGTACGAAAGTGACACGTAGCGATGAGTAGTCCGTTAGATCGTTCCCCTTACAGATACTTTTAAAAAGCTTTTCTGCCATACTACGATATCATACTTTTATTAAAAGCATGGGATTAACTACCTTCGCTTGTGACATACGGCGTATTAAGACCATATTTAAAAACGCGATGGAGATAAAATCCAGGGCCCTGCACAGGTAATACCTTTACCTTCAGGTGACACTCTCGATTTTGAGATTTTGGGGGTCAGGTACAGGTACAGGTACTTTGGGTCTAGGAAGAGTAGGCACAGGTACAGGTACAGGTACTAGGGGGCGTTGCGCAGGTAAGGTACAAGGTACCACCTTTGAATTTCAGGTACTTTCCAGGTTCTTATGACACAGTGTTAACGATATGTCATCGATCGTGATTTTTTTTTTTAAATCAACGTCGTGAAAATTTTCACTTCAAAAAAAATTGTTACATTTCCTAGTTCCAAGTTCGGTACGGCAAAGTACGAATTATACCACGATGCTACACGTTAACACTCACTCGTGAATGTGACATAAATCAGATGTGCCGATCATCGATCCAATTTGTCATCGTTAACACTGTGTCATAACGTGTACCTTAAAAGTACCTGAATTCCACGGGTAGGACCTGACAAAATCCTGGCCGTCAGGTAAGGTACCAGGTACTTTCAATTCTGAAAATCGGACACAGGTACAGGTACAGGTACTAGCCAACCACGAGGTACAGGTACAGGTAAAGGTAGTACCTAGTACCTAGTACCTGTACCTGGCAAAAATACCCGAGTAATTTTGTACCTGTGCAGGGCCCTGATAAAATCCAAGATTAAATACTTATAGCGTTAATATCGGGATTGCTTATCTCTATGACGTGCAACCCCCCAGCTGGGGGGGGTGACCCATTCCCCTCTGTTGTGCGTGCCGTGGGCGGCGTAGTGAGTGGTGGGATGCGGTGGTGTGCATCCCACACGTCGACCGAACATGGGATAAGGGATTTTACATGTCGACGGTGGCTGGGGGCTTGGAGGAATGCTGAAAATATTATCACAGATCGCGGTGATTAATAAGCTGTCGTACGGGCGAGTGGGGCTGACAGGGGGCAGCAGGGCCTTACAGAGGTGGCTTGGTGGGAGCAAGTGGGAGTGAAATGGTGATGGCTTGAGGTACGATATGCCCCTACTCTATGTGGAGGTGGGTGCGTGCAGGGGGGGCCACTGGGGGGGTGCAGATGGGTTAGTCGCCCACTGCCTTGACTGCACGCGTGAGTCGCGGCTAGGGGTGGGGAGGTAGAGGAAAATTCTGGAAATGTGGCACGTCATAGAGTTATGGCTGGCAAAAACCTGAACGTCATGTTACGATACAGTATATAGAGATTTTAGATACAGATAGCTCAAAGATTCTTGCATGTGTACGGAGATCGGAGCAGGATCGTCTACAGATAGTAGGTTGGGCACTCAAACCCTGGTGAATGATACAAGCTGTGTGAACTACCCCGGCCAAGGAGGTGCAATCAAAGATAAGCATACATTTGACAAGTTTTTCTTCGGCTGTGAGCGTGGGAACGATGGCAAGCTTTCTCGCCGCTGCAGCCCTTCTCTTCGCCTCCCTCGGGCGTGTGGTGGGAACCGAATACATCTCTCTTTATGTCAACATATCAGATATCAGTCCGGACACAGTAATTGCAAACGTACGTGCATTCGATAACCAGATCCCAATGACTGACGACGAGGATGAAGAGATGGAGTTGGGGCGCCCCGAAGGCCCTACGACCTCGAGCTACGGAGTCATCTTATTACACGGGAGCAAGTTTCAAGCGCAGGACTGGGTGGACCTGCACACACTGAAAAATCTGGAGATTCAAGATATCCCTGCCATAGCAATTAATCTTCCAGGTGCCAACGCAACCTGAGTGTAGCTTTCCAGAAGTGCTCGCTGCTGCAGAGATGCTGCATTACTTGCGCCCCGACCCATGTAAGAGTTAAAGCGCAGTATTATCAGCCAGCCGTCGTGCAAGCAAGGTGGCCTTAAGAAGCCGTGCAAGAAGCCTTGAGTGCTCCTTCGCACTGTAACTGCGTCGTCTGGCAGGGAAGCGTGTGCCTGAGAGGAGCAACTAAAGCTCGCGAGGACTCAGTGTGACACAGCCCTCCAGAGAGCCTTCAGACGGAACCTTCATTTTCGACCCCGCGCAGGAGTCCTGCGCTGCGAACGAGATTAAGAACGTTTACGATTCCGCTCACGTTTGACTTTTTGGCAACAGGGCACGGAGAGACCCCGGCGTATAACTTCAGCGACAACGCAGAGTTCTTACAGCGAGTGATTGAGAAGAGTAGGTTTGGGGTCCACAAGCGGAAATTTATTCTCGTCGCGCCCTCGTACAGCGGAAGCTTTGCAAACCCGCACATTGCGAAGTACCCGAGGATGTACGCAGGATACATGCCAATTGCAGCCACCGAGATTGCGAAGTGGGAGTCGCAGATGAGCCAGCCGAGCCGCGCGGTGCCCACACTGATGTTGTGGGGAGAACTCGATGACGCTGTAGGACCGCCGACATGCGCCTCTGCGCAGGTATCGGTCCCTAAACGCAGGCGGCTTGATGGGAGTATGTTGAGGTCAACAACTCACTGAGTATACTGCACGAGCTGAGGCGCCCGCCTCGGCACGCTTCGGCGTGAGACTGGAGTGCTAGCCAAGGGCTCTAGGAAAGTTCCTTCCCTTCTTGCGGTTGCCACTGGCCAGTTTCACTGGACTCTCTTTCGTTGTGTGGGCAACATGCGAATTCCACCTTAACCGGCTGGGGCAAAGGCGCTCGGTTTTTTCGCCGAGTATTGCAGCTTGTCGTTTACGCCCGGTCTGGGCTGCGTCGGTATGAGGTGAGGGCGTTGTCTTACGGGGACTGAGACTTATCATATGAGAAAGGAAGCGCAAGCTTATGGACGGAGATGGAGACCTATCCTGTAAGAACAGGCAGCGTGAGCTTGCGGACGGAGACGGAGACCTATCCTGTCAGAACAGGCAGCGCGCGCT
>LGRX02000239.1:0-55392 GCA_001247695.2 Cymbomonas tetramitiformis
GAATAAAAAGCGTGGATGGGGCCACGACCTACTGGAATATCCTAGTTCACTAGATATCAGAAACTCCCGAACTGTGTGGATAAACTCATAAGATAAATAAACCCTAAGCTAGATATACCCGGAACGGTCTCGGACGGTTTCGGAGTCTAGCCTACCTGTGACACAGCGTGTGTCACAGCACGAACCTATAGATCAGTCAGTAGTCCAGTGTTGGTCCTAGGAGTCTGTCATAGGGGCCTGACCGGGACTCCCAGTCAGGGCTGCCTATACAGATTTCAGCAACGCTCAAGTTTCTCGCAGATTTTCCAGCCCACTTCAGGGCCTTTGTCCGAAACCAAGGCCAAAATTTTAGCGCGTGCCTTGGCGCGTGCCACACCTTTTTCCGCAGTCTCAGACAAGAATTCTAAAGCAAGAGTGACAGTCTCAGGCAGCTCCACACCTTCCAATTCCTTCTTGGCGTCATTAAGCGCCAACTGTGACGCTGAGTGTGCCACAAAGTGGTGCTGGGTCTCCAAAAACTGTTTGCGGAGTCCCTTGTCCTTGCCATCATCGTTGCGAGTCAACTCAAGGCGATCGGACCCTGGAAGCTGAGTGAGATCTACTGCTGCCTCCCACGGACGCTTACGGTCTCCTGAGGCTACTTGTGACAGTCCCTTAAGCTCAGCAAGTCGGGCAGTCGCTCTCTCCATTTGTCGAATCAACTTCATTTGCGGTTGCGAGAGGTCCTCCCCATCTTGGAAAGCGGCAAAAGCGGTCGCGTACGCTGGCTGCGCTTGCAAATCATCAATTCGTCTTTGACACAAAATTGGGTCGGTGAACCACTCCATAATCAATATACGAATACTACTGAAAGTATGTGCGCACTGAAAAGCTTACGGTGTTACAGAACTGCAAAAACGGACACAGACTGCAAAAACGGACAGTAAACTGCAAAAAGTTAAACAGTCGATGAAAGTCCACACAAGTCCACAGTAACACGGCAAGAGGCCCTCTCAGTCCGTAGCTGGCCTCTTATGCCTCCGACTGATCAGAAAACCTCAGTTTTCAGATCTGCTCCGGATGACAGTCATACTGCCTGTCATCCTACACTGATCAGAAAACCATCAGTTATCGGTTAAGGGTTTTTAGGGTTTTTAGGGTTTTTAGGCAGCTGAACAAGAACAGCTCAGCCGAGCGGATCCGCATCTCGATCTGACGTGAGTCAGATCGACTGCACTCAACTGGCGTGGGTTGGGCGTGCGACTTGGCGTGCTTCCTTTCCCTTCCCTTCGCTTGCAGCTTGCACTATAGTGAGTCGTGACACGCGACGGTTTCGTTGCTGCAAGTTGAAAGTTACGGCAAACATTATACAAATTTACTGGGCAACGAATTCACTTTCTATTTTGATAATTGCAACGCCACAGATACTCAAGTATCTCCGCCACCTTCCCTGTGGGCAGGCTACTCTGGGCAGGAAGTACAATGCGCCTCAACACAGTTACTGACAAACCAGGCAGGATGATGTCCCAGAGTCTTTGCGCAACCAGGGTCGTTAGTGCGTTACACTGCCCAAAGTTCGCAGCCACAAAGACGCGAAATCGAATCATAGCGCCTTGCACAGTGCGTGCGCTCGCCGCGGCCAGCAAGGCCCCATCGGTGACTGGGACCGACAGGGGAGGTACGTCCCACACGTGGATGCGTTTTCATAGTATAGATGGCAACTCCCATCATGAAGCTGGTACATAACGCGTCGAATGTCAAGCATTTCGCAGCGGAGATTAGTGAACGTGCTTAGAGAGTGTTGAATATGCGCGACCTAACTTGAAGAGCTTGTGCCCCGGAGATTAGGTTTCAAGTGTTCTCAATCCCAAAATAATTGTATGAGATAACTTTACTGTTCAAGTTTGCGCGGTGAATTTTTAGGATGCAGTGACTGCGTGATACCGTGATTGCAATAGCTTCTGTGCTCTGCAACGCTCTTGCTTGCCCAACAAATTCTATCTTGATTGTGTTGCCATAAACGGCAATAAAGAACCTCTATACGCGTATCTAGATCAGGCTATGCGTTCGCCACCTTTCGAAGCGGTAAGCTTCATGATAGGTGTCGAGTTTTGAAAAAGACTCCGGGATGGTCCTTGCAGCACGTGTGCTCGCGTCTAAGAATAACGAGACGCTTCCCACATGTCGCGACGATACCGAAGGTAAGATACGCATGTGTCCGTTATCAAAACTATGTGTTATCGAAGCATCGAATTCAAGGCACGGAAGGTTGTTAATTCACTGTAAGTGATGTTGCTAGATTGGCTCAAAACAGCACAGTTTCCCAACCAAGCTTCCCTGACAATATCCGACTGAGGTTTAGAAGTTCATAACTCAACACACTAAGGGAACCACTCGTTGCCATGCATCCCACGACGCCAAAATGAAGAAAACTCTGATATCAAGGTGTTTTTACTTGATATCGAGCTATATTGTTTAATGCATCACGAGAAGCGGACTCCTGACTCGTTGGAACTTCCAGTAGCTGTACGTGGCAGCCACTCGCTTTGCTTATCAGGGTGCACGAGGTCCTTACGCGTAGGATGTGTACTGTTTTTCGCCTCACGCGTCGATGCAACGAGCACGTGAACGAAGTCGCCGCTGCCCTAGAATATGGCTCGTATTTCGTGCCCTTGAACCTCGGCAACCAGGAGAACGTGAATGCATTCTTTTGCTGTTTTAGTTTGAACTTGGTCACTTGAAGACGTGCACACAGACATTTTTATCGAGGAGGTGAAAAAGCAGTTTGCCCTCTGTGCTCAGCTGGGAAAAACGTGTCTCTGACATCAGCCTGACGTCTATCTATGGTTTTGCAATGTACTGTCAATTCACAGGCGAAACATGTTTGCAAACACCACCCCCGCCGCCACAGCCGCTTATGGGCGTCGTGTTCGACTTGGATGGCACCTTGGTGGGGTCGGAGTTCCTGGCGCCTCTCGCGTGGGCCGAGGTGCTGCGCGAGGCGGGGGTCGTCCTCCCCGAGGGCGAGGAGGTGGAGGAGGTCGCCCGGGTCATCAGCACCCCTGGCATGCGAGGGAGTGCTGCCTTCGCCATTGCGGAGCACATGATCGCCTTGTACGGCATAAGCCCGCAGTACAGCGCGTATTGGCTAGCTGAGCGCAAGCGCGCCGTGGCAGTAGAGCAGGTGGTGAGCGGCGGGGTCGATCTCTCCCCCCTTTGGTTTGAAGGGGCGGCCGAGGCCGTGCACCGGCTCGGATCGGCCTTGGGGTTGGGAGGGGTGGGACTTTGCACGAGCAACTTGCGACCAATCGTGAATGCGACTTTGGAAGCTGGTGGCATGGCCCAAGCCTTTGGAGGCGGAACGACAGTGCAGGAGGATGTCTTTAATGCTGAAGGATTCCCTCAGCTCAAGCCGAAGCCTGTACCATACGAACGCGCGCTGGGACTGATGGGACGGCCTGCACCTGCCGTTGTCGCGGTCGAGGATAGCGTTGTCGGGGTGTGCGCCGCAGTAGCTGCCGGAGTTGGAGTCGTGCTAGGTGTTCTCAACCTCGAGCAGGAGGGGAACGAAGCTGCTGCAGAGAGCGAGAAGGCAGCGAGCGAGCTGTTGGCAGCAGGGGCGTGGGGTGTGTTTCGAACCACGGCGGAAGCAGCTGACTGGTGCATCGCAAACGCAGCTGAAGATTCGGCATTGTGTTCATTGGGAACGGGGCCACTGGAGGGTGGCGATCTGGTACGGAAGTCTTGCCCTCAGAAAGCGAGCGCCCTCTGCGCCCTCTGGGGTCGAGGCAGCCTGCCACCCAAATCAAGGCTGGTATTGTAGCATGTGCCTCTTTAACCTTGGAACACTTGGACAGTGTTGTTGCCTCTCCTTGCTTGAGATTGTTAATGCCACCCGTTTTTGGTGGCAGCAAAGCGCATGCGAGGACAAAGAAGCTGTCGTGTGTCGTTACTTTGCCGGCGTCAACGCGAAGGATCGTGCTATGATCGCCTCGTGCTTCGCCGACACCGTGGAGCTGCGTGACATGTGCGGCATCTCACGTGGTGCGCCACGCACAGCGACTGCGGCGGACATGGGAGATCGCTGCATGGAGTTCGTGGCTGCGCACCCTGATGTGGAGGTGTACTTTGAGGAGCCACCACGCGCTGACCGTGACGGCCGGTAGGCGACAGGCTCCAGCTCTGCCTTCCATATCAAGCAGTTAGCTTACTTGTTTTAACTTACTTGTTTTCGTTTTGCGGTTGGTTTAAGTAAAGTTTAGTCACTTTGGTCAGCTTTGGTGTAGGTGGGTGTGGTGCCATTGGGCCGAGAACGGCACGTGGGCAGGCGAGTCGTGTGGGCTGGCGCCAGAGGGCACACCACTCGATGTCAGTGGCCAAACGCGCTTTTTGCTTGAAGAGCGAGATGGGGAACAGAAGATCGTCAAGCAGGTGGTCTATCGCACGTTTTCAGACTGGGAAAAAAGACTGCAGGGAGTTTAAGCTTGGGGAGTCTAAACTTGATAGTGATCAAATTAAAACATTGATGTACGTAACCTCTAGGTATTCAATTTGGAGTGTTTCAATGATCCTATACGTCCCCTCTACTAGCTATATGAACTTTTAGACTAGACTATTAAGGCAATATACACCGAGACTATATATCTATAGTACACGGAGCTATGCATCTATGCTCTTAGAGCTCTACGGACAAAGCTATCTATCTATCTACCTATCTGTGTATATTCGGAAGATATACATGGCTGCTACGAGATCGAAGTATAGTGGGTGCACCTTGTTATTGTATTTGAAATGCTCAGACCATATCGTGGACTCCAGCGCATGGTAGATTGTCAATATATATATGTCTATATATCTTCCACATATCGATAATCAACCGTGTATAATACGGGCACCGCTGTTGCATGCCACACAAACATGATATTAATATATTAATGACACATTATTTAGGGTATCAAACTCCCATCCCACAAATCAGCATTGCACGCAAACACATTTATGGTTCAAGAAGAATTTCTTTGTCGCACAAATTTAAGTTGCATTAAACTGAATTCATCAATGACATAATATTCCCATTCCTGAAACATTTTAAAATAGCATCCCAAAGTTTGGGTATCCCTTAATAGTATCATGCATTAATTGTTATATTGAATTGTATAGGTGTCCCAAAAACATTTTAATTAAAATTAAAGCTGACAGCAGGGTTCATCCGGCAGAGGACGATGACCGCTGAAAGTTTCACTTATCAGAACACTTATCAGCTGAAGAACACTTATCAGACATCCCTCACCCAACCACAAACGCCTCTCATGCCGTCTGGCTACTGCCCCCCTTCGCATTCCAGATTCCAGCATATACACTTTCCACTACGAGATGTTATCGGATATATACCCCACTCCATGGAGTAGGAGGTTCTCAACAAGGAAGCGCGTCGTGTCTGCGGCAATGACCACTTGCTCGGGCATGCCTTCTTATGAGGGACTGCCTGCAATCTTAGGGCTAAAATGTTTCATGACCACATTATAGTACGTTGATTTTTTTTTTAAATGGCCTGTAAATTGATTGGGGATTTGGGAAAAAGCCTGCAAAGCCCCCCAACCCCACTTTTTCGGGGCCGAAGGCCAAAAGCCTCCCCCCCAACCTTGGTCGGCGCCAAAGCCCAAAGCCCTCCCCCCCACACCTTAAAAATGCCCTAAAAAGCCCCATAAATAAGCATTTCAAAATTTTGGCCTTCGGTCAAAGCCTCCCCCCCCCAGTCACTGGTGGGGACCAGCTTAAACTCCTCCCCCCACCTCCCTTGGGGCCTAAAGCGCTCAAAGCCCCAAACCATTTACAGCCAAAAATCAAAATCAATGTTCTATTACAAACCTACTTCTGTGAATGTGCTGCCATTCTATACAACACTTTCCCAACCCGCAGCTAATAGAAAGAGTGGGCGTGCCATACAACTCATAGCATGTGGACTGCCCAAGCCAAGGATTTCGTACTGACGCAGTTTTGAAGTCCCACAACGATGTGACCAGCACCCATCTGCATATGTTAGGCGATATTCGCTTTATAAGCCCTATGCTGGGATTCAATACAAACATTACTTGCGGACATACATCGTGCACATTATTAATGCTAGTAACCATTCAAGCTGAACATCGCATGCCACACGAGACAAGTCATTTTCATGAATGCCATGGAATCCTCAACCAACGGAAAAAGAATAGCGGGAAATGACATACACACTGCTCTTAGGCCTACATTGCCCCGTTGCTCTGTCGCAAGGTCGCCCGCAGCGGCGATCCTGTGGCTCGCTTACTACGAGCACTTGCCGGCCGGATCTTCGTTGTGTTGGTGGTATAGGGGGTCTTGCTTCCAGGAACACGGGACTGAGGTATGGGTGGATCTTCATGCACCAAGCCTATTCCCATCTCTTGAGCCCTATACACAACCACAATACACGATGCTGATGTGAAAGCGACTTGTTCAGAACGCAGCTGGATGATTTCATTTGAACGAAACTCTTAGAACGCGCTGTATGGCGCAGGCTTCATGGAGAAGGGCACATGGCAGATTGGATTCAGTGTGCTGAACTGAACGCAATGCAGGAAGCAATGCTTACTCAATGAATAGTGACAAAGAGAGATTGCTCGAGAGTTTCGAAGTGGCATTGACCTAAGCCTGTTACGGCTTTGAAGGGCAGATGAGATTATGTCCCGAGGAGCCCTGTACTGGTGAGGTTTCCAGCCTTTGAATCAGCCTTTGAACCTCATCTTGCAGCTCTTTGAGACAACAAGTGCCTTCATGCCATGGAAAAAACACGCTACTTTTTGCGGGATATTTCAAGACTGCACCTGAGACTGGGATTTATGCAGTCCATCCTAGCACTGCACCTGAGACTGGGATGTACACATCTTAAGACCGAGGCCGTGATACGAGGGGCTTATTGCAAGAACACGCGGCTTGGGTGTGCTGGCCTTGATCACAGGAGGTGCGGGCTTACTTCAGCTTCATCGCTCGCTCGCGCGATGCTGTCTCCTTGGTCTGCTGCTTCTCTAGGGCCGTCTTCACCTGCGCGAGGACAGTGCAGGTCAGGTCATCACGAGGAAGCTTCTTCAAGGGTGTCCTCCCTACGAGGAAGCTTCTTCAAGGGTGTCCTCCCCTGCGATGAGACGCTGAGGAAACAGGGAGGAAGCTTTTTCAAGGGTGTCCTCCCCTGCGATGAGACGCTGAGGAAACAGGGAGGAAGCTAAACGGCTTGGCGGAGTCCCGTGTTGGAGTAACTGGCAAGCGCAGCCACCTGTATCCTCGCGGGGCGCACGTCCCCTGTCCTCTCACCACCCCATATGTGAGGCTGCTCGGAGTTGTCTCTCCCACCCCCCCTTCCTCCTTCTTTCCATGCACATGGCACCTCCCACCTTTGCTCTCTTCACACCTGACCATACCCACATTCCTCTGCCCACGTCCTAGCGACTGCACTACATCCTCATCCTGGCCATGCGGCTGGGAGAGCTAACCACTGGAGAATAGAGTCCACTAAGACGGGCAGGAGAGAGGGGAAAGTGGGGTTGAGTGGAGGCCAAGCAGTACATTCTGGTAACGCTGCAGAATGCGGTGAAGGTCCGCCTGGCGCTGCCTTTTGTGCTCATCGCTCCCGGCGAGCACCCTCTTCTGCAACGCCTGCAACCCTCCCATACAGCACCCCAGGGTGACCGCCTGCTGCAGGGCCACTTTTGCGCCCCTCGTCGGTCTCTGCAAGACTCCTGCAACACGATGCGCAGTGACCGGATTCGATCCTCCTTCCACAACACAACTGGGGGGGGGGCTAGCATTCACCGGCAGCGCTGGAACGCCGTTCTCCGGACAAGTCTGCCCGCACTGAGGACGCTTTCCCCCAGCTGCGTGACTTTCGCCCAGGTCACCCAATCGCAAACACCTCCTGTGCACCTTGCTGCCGGAACCTGAAGCATAGGTCCAGAAACCGAGCTGTTTGCCCTCGGTCCACCCACCAAAGGGGGGTTCAGGAGTGCTGGTTTCGCCCGCACCTCAAGTTCAACCATCTGCTTGTACACGTGCTTGTCTTCCTGGGCCCCGATTCGCCCCTGCGCGCAGACGCCAACAAGCCACGTGGTGCCCCACTCAGCTGCCACGAGCCCTCTGCTACCTGAGCGCCGGGCAATTACAGAGGGGCTGCCATGGTTTCGGCGCCACCCTGAGTGACGGTTGTGACTGCGGACTGGATGGGGCTGAAATCGACACACACGTGCGAGGCAACACAGGAAAGACATGCAACAGAGTTGACAGCAGGGCTTGGGCTTGGGCGCGGTCAACTCGGCTAACAGACCTGGTGGTGCACATTCCACTTTGCCAGCTCCCGAGCCTCCAGCGCATCCGCCTTGAGCTTCACCTGCGTTGAGGCGCTCAGGTGGAGAGGGGTTGAAGAGGGCGTTCGGAGTGAGACGGGGGTCGGAACGTTTGACCAACGCTTGTAGGGTGGGTATGATGGGTTGCTTTCACACTGAGGTCACGTGCGTCCAATGACTGACGTCATCGCGCGCAATCTTGAGACAGCTTGACGGGCATCTCGCCAAGCCAAACTGGACTTCACGGTGACGTTTTCCCAAAGAGGATTTACGGGATGTACGTGACAGGCTGAGTGCAAGCAGCACTCGATACAGGACGTGAGTGCTCCAGCGGGCACAGACAGGGTAAGTGCAAGCAACGCGCAGGTCCGAGCACAACCTGACCTACTGCGATCAGCATGAAGCAACCGCACCCTTCCGATGCCAGCACACAGTGTGCTGTAAGAAATAACGCTGGGCAGGTGAAGGGCATGCAACCCTAGCATCGCATCAAGCCTCTAGCCAGGGAAAGGGCGGAAAGCTGCCTGCACCTTGTGCGCCTCTGCATACTCCTTCTGCTTCGCCAGGGTCTCCTGGATCTTGCGCATGTTTAGGAGATCGGAACTGAACCGTGGCCTCACAGCTGCTGCAGCCATCTGTCGGAAGCCCCCCGTAATCCAGCGACCTTGACCGCCATGCGACGACCCCGCAGGTTTCACAGGTGACACCTGGAAGTGTGAGGTAATATCACGGTCAACTTTGTTTTACATCCTCACATCTTTCGGCCTCCTGACATCGGAGGTGTCCAAGGGTCGCACCTTCCGGCGGAACTCGGAGAGATCCTCGTTCTGCCGCTCCTTCATGGCCTCTTCGAGCTCCGCGGCCTGAGCGCCGCCCACCGACAACAGGTCCTCATACCATATACCCGGGGTACGACGAGTGAGCAACACACTGGGCTCAGCCGTCAAGCCTTGGGAGAGGGACGCCGGGTAGGAAAGTCGTATTCGCCAAGCCCTCAGAAACGAGGCCACCAAGTCGCCTTTGCGCCGTTCTCAAGTGCTGACCCCCGAGGACTCAATTGTCCAAACCGCCCGCCCTTGCCGAGCTGCTCCCCCGTGCCGAATTCCCAGGACGGCGGCCAAACTGCCACCTGCACCACTCTCAAGACCGAGGTGACCGCACGCCTACCCGCGCCGGGCATACCACGGTGGATCCGGCGCACAGGGAGCGAGAACGGTGCTGACGGTGCTCGGGCACTGAAGGCAAGATTGCAGAGCGATAGGAGAGAACCCAACGCTGCGTGACGCCCCCGATATGTCATCCTGCGTGGTTCCGCTGCAGACGCTGCACATCGGGGACTGCTGCAGGGGAGAGCAGTGTAGACGGCGTCCTGCGTTTACCTTTTGATCATACTCAGCCATCCGCCTATCCCACTCAGCGTTGAATTGATTGAACTCGAGAGTATGCGCCTCCTCTACCCTGACGCGCTCCGCGATGTGCTTCGCGCGCAGCGCCTGCCTCTGCCGGTTCTCCTCGTGCAGGCGCAGCTCGTTCAGACGATTCATTGCCACGTCGGCCTCCTGATATCTGTGCCAGTGGCGAGAGCGAGGCGAGAGCTCAGTGTGCCCCGGAGATCGGATACCTGGCAGGCATAACTCGCCAATGGCACAATGATGGAGGTAACAACAATATCCTTGAGGTACGACGGCGCAGCTGGCATTCCCGAGAGCGCCAGGGACAGGATGCCTCCCGACTCAGGGTTCCCCGCTGTTTGGCGAGTGCGAGGCAATACCGCACAGTATGCTCTACGGTACTCTAGCTGCGTGACGTTTTGGAGGCACTACTGCGCAATATTGTCTACACTAGTAGACAAAAAAACTTTACCAAAGAACGTCTCTATCACGGAGCTTTCGGCACACTAGGGTCCCGTGCAAGCTTAGCCCATAATGGGAAAGGCGGCGCCATGTCAACATATACGGTGCAGAATAGAGTGGAAGTTGCACCGTCACGTCAGCATACTCAGGTGCGAAAGCTATATGCAATACGTAGTTTGCTGCGCGCAGAGTTATACAGGCTCATGCAGCTCTCAGATAATTAACTTTTCACAAAGCTTCTGCGTAAGTTGAAAGGAAGAGTAAACAAGCTGGACCTCAGAAGCTCACATCGCCAGTCGGCAGGGTTGCGCTCCGCACTAGGATGCTAGTAGGAGGGGCTCCATTCAACTAGTGCACAGCTGAGACCATATGCTTTCAACTAAGTTATGCGTACGGTGTCAAATATGCTTGGCATCAGTTGTATGCACTTGCCCGGAACTCAGGCAGAACCCTAGCCGCGCGGCACAGAGGTAGGGAAGCGCGCGCTCGACCGCAAGAGTCCAATATGGACAACTGTATAACGTACGAAAGGGGACTACGCGGATAGGGGACTTCAAGGGACCGACTTTGCGCTCGCTTCGCACTGCTTGCGATGCTCGTCAAGGACTTTGCAGAAGTCGTCGAGGGCGGCCTCTTCGGTGCCGGCTGCAGGCGGACCCTGCATGCAAAGCACCAAAAACAAGATTTCTGTATCACCATTCTTAGATACGGGGTTTTGGCCAGTTCAAACCGAGAGCTGCCCTGCAGGCACCCACGCGCCATGTCGGAGTGCAAGCGGACCCAACATTGACGTACCTTGGCAGCGTTGGTGAGCGGATTGCTAGAAGGTTTCGCGGATTGTGGCCGTGTGGGTGCTCGAAGCTTCTCAGCTTTGGAGGAAGGCGTTGCAGAGCGCGGCCGTTGCGACTTTGCCGCTCCCTGAAACTCATCCCACGGCGCCCTCGTGAAGAGACCCATCCGGAGGGGCGAACTTGACTCGATGGTGAAGGTTGCAAGAGTGTATGCTCACCATAGCTGAACTCGGTCGCGCCGAGGACGGCCGGGTCCTGGGTGGGGCCGATGAGTCGGACATTTCTGGGACGCAACGGAAGCTCGGAAGCAAGAAACTGTTGATGTTCGGCTGTTCAGGTGGCAGAGGGATTTCGCCGTCAAATAATCAAAGTTTACGAATTCACTTATCCTCTATGGTAGCAAAGCGTTTCTCCAGGTTCTCGCTTATTGAGAGGGGTTTTTATCCTGCCCTCTTCTAACTACACGAGAGCAACAAGAACTCCCATTAGGCCGAGGTCGTCACTGAAAGCGTCGCTTCCGTCTTCAGTTCCCTTATCACGCACACAGTTTCCCACAACTATTACAAGTTCGAAGAAAATTATGCTGCTTCTCTCATTTCTCAAGAGTTGCCAACTCCCTGCCCGAGTTATTTCTTATAACTCTGTGCTCGTCTTCTGTGCTCTTCCGAAGGAGCGAGCGACCTCACGTCAGAGACTTCCTGTTCTTGTTCTTTTCTAGCAACAAGCAAGCACCAACAGACAAACGCGAAGCAGAGAGAGATAAGCATGACAAGAATGACACATGATCACGATCTCAGATCGTCAAATCATCAAATCATCATCGGACCTTCCGTTCGGACGAGAGCGCGAGCGAGAGGAGTCATAGTCATGACCGGTCAGGACTCACGTCATGCTCATCGTCAGGACTCAGGACGAGGACGGAGGAGAGCAGCGCAGCGGAGAGGAGGAGACCGACGAGCGACGACGCGACGCCACGCGACGCGACACTTTTGGCTTAAGAGCAATTGGAATTGCCGATCATCATACGCACATACAGATACATCAATCAGCTGCCCGATCATGAATCGGTTGTTCAACGAATGGTATCATGCAGAACTCATTTCAAAGCTTTCCTTTCGTTTTCTGATTTACGTGCGGTGAACAGTTCAGGAGACAATTACGAATTCAAAACACAGCCTGCTACAATCAGTTTCGACTACATGCGTGGTATATTTCAATTCGAGTGCTATGCGTGGTCTGCCCGTGCAGCTGACATCTTTGTATACGGCGACCCCACACTACCGCGCTCAGTTTGTGCACCACCTGCTCGGGGAAAGTCTACTGGCGGAGACTTGTCCGAATTCCCTGCGCTAGCCGTGGAAAATCGTATTTTCAGTACATCCATCAAAAACTTTAGGGCAACATGCGTCTGCTAGGACTTATTCAGCATATTCATTCAGGTGACCAAATGCTCTCAGCCGGTTTCCACACACGGGTCTCTGAGTACTGGAGGCAGGCCGTTATACCTTGCGAAGCTAAACTTACACACCACCACAAAAATAAAACGTCCTGAATCTTGTGCAATGCTCGAGATGTATTGCAAGGGTACCACTCACAAGGTGACTTCCGCCAGAAGTCTCCTCGCAGCTTCTGCACATGCTTTGCCCAGTAGCACGTCGGACTCGTCTGCAACTCAGCTTGGAGCTACCTATGTCCTGTGGTTCTCAACCGACGCTAGACTTTATTTGCTGCAAGGAGTATGGTCACCGCTGTTAGCAACTCCGTCCTTCCTTTGACACGGCGAAATCCCTCGCAAAGGCTTTGATTATTGTCTTGAGGTTACTGTCGTGCGATGAATTCTGATGGGTAACGTTGTGCAGATTCTGATTCCTTCAAAAACCGATAAATTCGACCGGGAGTTGGGCAAAGGGCGTTGGGTGGAGATGTGGGAGTTCGGTCACCCCGTCAGAGGACAGCACTGGCATACCGGCTTCAACATTCCGCCAGGTGATCCCGCACGACGCTCTGACATTGCGCGTTTTTCTAGCACACACATTTCCCTGAGCTGAACCAATTCCGCTTGGGCGATTCAGAAAGATCTGAGCATACTTTGTTACTGATACAGTCGTGCTTTCTGCAAACGGGTCGTCGAGAACAGAAGCAACTAACCCTTGTTTCGGAAAAACTAGTTTTACAAAAGAACCGGGATTCTTCGGCGATATATGCGGCATTGGGGCGCTTGTCGCCGACCACGAGAATGGGGCTGTACAGGCGACTGTCTGAAGTGTCACCTCGCTGAGGTGGACAAATGTCATACCCATCACCGCGGAAAAGATAACAGGTTCGGGATTCCGCCCTCATGTTACCGCGCAGATAAAAACACTGTCCAAAGTACTCCTCTCATACACGAACATAGCGCCCTGGGACAACCCTGACAAAACGCTTTCCACTCATCAGACTCTGGGTCTGTTTCATGTGCGCCTCCCTCACCTCAACTACGTGAAAAGCACCCAACTGAACCTGGGAAGAAGCATACTTCCGGCGAGTGCGCTCTCCTCAGGTTGCGGGGCTGTCTTCCCTCCGAGCCAAAAGGGGAACAAAATGTAGGGAAGGGATTGCGACCAGCCAACCTTCTGGAGTAATATGGTTGGACTTGCCCGGAAGCCGAGGTTTTGACGCGAGCTGGAAGGCATATAAGCCGCCAGTCCTGTGGCCCTCACGGAGCTTGCTGGACCAACGCAGATCGCACCTGAACGAAGGTGAAGGGAGTGGCACCGGAACCAGTTTGCCGGCGGACCAAAGCAGACATTCTTACAAGTTCGTTAGAATGTCCTTGATGCATGCCTCATCCCCTGCCAGCTCCGCCAGTGGTGTAACAACCTCGTTCTGCGCCGGTTCCGCCGACGGCACGAGGCCCTCGTCCGGCGCTGGCTTCACCACCCAAGGGCCTCATACCACGTTGGGGCTGCCGTTGACACAGGGGCCTCGGTCCGGGCAGGCTCCGCAAGCGCCGTTCCTACCCCTGGCACCCCCTTTGGCAAAATGACCTCGTCCATTGCTTATTCCAGGATTGTCACAAGGATCGCCTCCAGGGCCGGCCACATCTGTGGCGCAAGGACCTTATTTTATGGTGGCATAACGATGTAGTCCTGCGCTGGCGTTTCAGGTGGCACAGGCCTTCTCCTGCACAGGTTTTTTTTTGTGGCGCAGGGGCCTCGCCTCTTTGCAGCTCCCCTATTGGCACAATTGATTGCAACTCTCATCAGATATTTCGCTATACGCAAATCAACTTACGTTCAAAGAAGTGAACGTAACGAACGGCACAATCCGATTTTTGCCTGGAAGTTCCGATCTCACCAAGTTTGCGATCTAGGAAGTGGCACAGGTCCTGTGTCGGAGTGATCACAGCTGCGCCCTGCAGGTCATTTCAAGAACTGAATTGATTTTCAGTTCTTGACAAGACTTGAAAATTAAGTCTTTTCAAGTCTCGATTGTTCTCATACCTTCTGCTACCAATCGCTCCGTCACTCCTTAGAAGTTGCAGCGGATAGGGTTTCAAAACCTTCAATCACGACACTCCTAACTCAGGGGCTCAGGCTTTAAACTCTGGGTAACAGAGACGGGTGCCACAGCCACGTTCTTCGACGGACAAGCTGTGTGCTGCAGTGGACTGCAGGACCTGACACTTACGCCTTGTTCGGCGCCGGCCCCGCCGGAGGCACAAGAGCCGCAACGGGAAGTTGTACCGTGTCCCACGCCAGCTGCATATCCGGCTCAGCGGGTGGCATAGAACTTTTGTCCACCACCGGGTCCACACCTGGCATCAGAACACCGTCCCATGCCGACGCCTCTGATGGAACAAGGGCCTTCTTCCATCACAGTGAAAACTGTGCACAAGGCTACCTCCCCTGCTGGCTCCCTCTGCGGCACGAGGGCCTCACCCCGAGCCAACGCCGCGGAAGGCCAGAGGGTCGCGTTCTGTGCCGAGTTCACGAGTGGTTTATCAGTGGCTCGAGGGCCGTCACTCCGCGCTGGCTCTGCCCGTGGCGGTACCTCCTTGTCCTGCGCCGGCTCCCACCTTTGGTAAAAAGGCCTCTTTGCCTGCAGGACAAGCTCGTCGATTGCCTACGTTAGTTGTGAGGAGACGCGCCGTGTGTCCGCCTCTAGTTGTGAGGAGACGCGCAGGGCGTCCGCCTCCGCACTCCGCACCCTGACTTAGGCTGGGTGGTGCCCATCCATGGGTACTCGCTGCCCGTTCATTGTTTGCTTGTGTGTGATGTCCGCGGCTATTGTGTGCGCTTGGGAGCTATCAGGGGAGTACGCTAATTGAAGAGGTGATATGTGCACACATGGCTAAAAGAGTTCAGGGTTGCTTTCCGAGCGGCGAGCACGATAGTGTCAAGGGCGTAGCCTACACTGACTGACATTTTGTGGCAATGGGGCTTCATGCTGACCGATATCCTATGGCGATGGGGCTTGATTATGGGGGCATCATTGGATGGTTGACGGCATTGTGTGGCGATGGGGGTTGATGGTGGGGGCATCATGCCGCGACAATTGTGGCGATGGGGTTGATAGTGCGGGCATCATGGAATGCTACTTATTGTATATAGATGGCCGCCGCTTGGATGGTTGGCGACAATGTGGCGATGGGGCATGATGGTGGGGGCGTCATTGGATGGCTGACGGCATTGTGTGGCGATGGGGCTTGATGGTGGGGGCGTCAGTGGCGTTAATGTTGACACACCTTGGCAAGAGATATCAGCAGAACCCGTAGGCGGCTCTGCCGGCTTTAAGATGTGCGGCTTCCAGCGGGTTGGTATCAATGAGCGGAGCACGAGCAGCGAGACATCACGGGACTCCGGGAAGGTCACCAAGGTGGAGTCGTACTGCAACTTGAAAGGATTCTGCGAATATCTGGTCAGCAGCCCGGAGTTCTACGCGTCCTTTGCCACATGTGCCAACTGTGTTGTGCCCTTTCCGCCCCCACCACCGCCCCATATGCCTCCCTCACCTCCGAGTCCCCCTCCATATCCCAGCCCTCCACCGCCCCATACGCCTCCCTTGCCTCCGAGTCCCCCTCCATCTCCCAGCCCTCCACCCGCCATTGCACCTCTATCGTCTCCACCTCCAACCCCCCCTGCACGTCCACCGTCGACGCCATCCCCAGCTTCGCATGCAGCACTGGCATCTGTCCCACCTGGAACTCCGTGGCCACCTCATATCCCCCTCCCCTCTCCACCATCTCCATCCTCACCATCGCCACCCCCCTCATTGTTCTCCTCCTCTCAATCCTAGCCCTCGACTCCCAATTCCACGCCCACCCCCCACGTCTCCAGAGGCCCGCCCGCCTCTCGTGGCCCAAGGCCTCGGAGATTTGAAAGTGGCAATGCCGCGCCGCATTCCAGACTCGGACACGTCATCCGTGGAGGACAGCTCGCTGCCCCATTCCCGGGTACGCTCTTTTGCCCTGCTGCTGCCCCCCTGGCACAGTAAACTGGCACGGCCAGCTTCGCGGCACAACCCACAGTGCGCCATCATGCCAATACACATGCACGCCCTATAGTGGGCCATCGTGCCAATACGCATGCACGCCCTATAGTGCGCCATCATGTCAATACGCATGCACGCCCTAGTGGGCCCATCTTGCCATCCCTTACCAGCCTATAATTGACCGTAAGGTGCCAGCATCAGCATGCCGCAGCCTATAGTGCGCCATCTTGCCAAAAATACACATGCAGATCCTATAGTGCGCCATCTTGCTTAATACGCATGCACGCCCTATATTATGTCGATACTTGGCAATACACATACCATCTATAATTGTGCCATCTTGCCAAAAATAACATACGTCCTGGTACTTATCTTACCAATACATACCGCCTATAGTCGCCCATCTTATATCATGCCGCTATGCTGGGCCATCTTGCCAATACACTTTCATCGCCCTATGGTGGGCCATGGTGCCAATACGCTACACGCTATAGTGCGCGCCATCGTGCCCATCTGCCTTTGCCGCCTATACTGAGCCATCTTGCCAATACACTCGCCACGCCCTATAGTAGGTATGGTGCCCATCACTTGCCACACGCCTGTGCCATCATCCTCATCCCCACTGCCCGCTATGTGTGCGCCATCTTGCCATCGCATGCACGCCCCTATGGTATGCATCTTGCCCATGCGCATGCACGCCCTGATTTTTATCTGCCACCATCGCATACGCCCTATAGTGGTATCATTGCCCAATCATGCCGCCCTATATTGAGCCATCCGTGCCAATACGCCATCTACCACTTTATACTGCACTCCATCTTGCTTGTGCATGCCGCGCCCTATACTGCGCCATCTTGTAAAAATATGCACTTCCTGTAGTGCCATTCTTACTCCAATACACATGCCACATTCTAGTTCATATAAAATTTTTAATACACATGCCCGCCTATAGTGCGCCATCTTGCCAAAAATACGCATCCCATGTCCTGTAATTCGCCATCTTACTCCATCACACATGCACGTCTATAGTGCGCCACATGCATGCCCTATAGTGCGTCATCGTGCCAATACACATGCCCGCCCTATATTGCGCCATCTTGCCAAAAAATACACAGGCCCGCCCTATAGTGCGCCATCTTGCCAAGAAATACGCATGCACGTCCTATAGTGCGCCATCTTGCCAAAAAATACACATGCCCGCCCAGAGGACTGATGCTCGTCATGGAGACAGCGCGAGAACGAGAGCGGGGAGCAGATCGTGCTGATTCAGCAATGGTGGGTGCAACCTGGGGTGGCAGAGTGATGGCATGCCTCCACCACCAGGTTCAACAACAGCAGGTATTGCCCAACCCGCAACGGTGCGATTGGCACAACCTGGTGGCATGCTGCACTTTACCTCTCTGGTAGGTGCGGGCTACCTTGTTATCCGGTGGATATGTCGACTCCCTGCTCTTTATGGAATGCGCATAATTTTCAGTGGATGCACTGCACCATTTGTTTAATGAGTGTGTTACATCTTGGAGGCCGCTCAGTGTTGCATCGCACCTGCTCCCGCGCCTGTGCAGCTCAGGTGAGGGAGGCATGCCAAGTAGGACACACCATGCGGAGCCTTCCGCCCGCTCTGCACCGGTCGGTGCTGGCGACATCTTTGCGGCACTGGTGCCAAGGAGCGTGGTGAGGTGATCTGTGCGAGCGATACACACACTGGAGGCATCGATTCAGGCGAACGCATGCGCTCGGCATCGATTGGCGCGCAGTTCATGCGGCTTCGGTTGGAAGTCATTGACCTCATGGCTAGCACGTGGCGGTACAGTGAGAGTCAAACCAAAGTCGGAATGAGCACTTTGGGGAGCTTGCACGCGAATGTGGAGCCGTGGATAGTGGCGTCACGCCGTCAGGCTTTGTGCCGAATGCTCGAATAAGCTGGCCAGCTCTCTTGGTGAGGGCCGCTGGGAGAACCCGAGAGAGGATACGGCCGCCATGCAGTGAGCCCTCGCCTGGCCTGATCGCGCATGTGGCGGAGCCTCAGCCCGCGCCTTCGATGTGCGGTTCGATATCATGCTGGAAAGAGCGTGAGTTTGCCATCTTGCAACAGGTGGGACAAAGTCGGTGTGGATCGCGGGCGGAATTATGGTCTTCGCATTCATCTGTGTGAGCGTGGGAGCCACGATCATCCGGTGAGATTCCGCCTGTCATCCTGCACTCTTTGTGCTCTGAAGCTTCCTGGGCCTGTGTGGAGTTGCAATCTGGCGAGGGCGGGCTGAAACTTTCTGAGAGGTGGCTGCCCGGAGAAACTAGGCTGGGAGCACATCGAGACCAGACGCCAAACATGGCAATGTCAGGGTGGAATATGGATCTCCACAGGGGACGGCCGAGGGATGGTGCGGATGGGGAGCACCCGGGAGGGCGCGTGGGAGGCAAGGTTGCGGTGCTCAGGAGGAGCGGCCTTTAGAATGGATGGCAAATGAGAAGATGGCGGCAAGGTGGAAAGAGGGGCAGAGTCAGCTCAAAGTAAACATGAGATGCGAGTAGCACGAAGACCCATCATTATGGGAGCATGCGATTGATTAGCACTGGCACGCTGTGGCATGTGAGCCGCAATTGCGTACTGAGATGTAGTGTTGATGGCTACCAGCATGCTAGAGAATGGGAGTGGCAATGCGCTGGCGAATGGGTTGTGCGGGCCCTGGAGGGATGTAAAGGGTTTCCGCTGACTGATCGATTCGATATGCAGGCGGAGAACAACTACCTCGGAGTTTCAGCAGTTGAACCCCGGACCCTTTGAGAACTTCGATGTTGATCAGTTGTGAGGATGAACTCCCATATGACAGCACGCTATCCTTGCTTGTGCTTGCTTCAATATTTGCATGATGGTGCATGCCATGTAATCACTCTCGACTTAAGGTCGCGTGAAGGAATAACACAAACACAAATTCACAAACACACACACACACACACACACACATGGGGGTCCCATTCTTCACCTGTGAGCTCCGGAGAATCCTTTGTAAGTGGTCCGAAGTGTATGCTGAATCCTTTAAACCCTGATGAGGGTACATAGTTCAGCCGATCCTTTGAGGTTATGGCATGCCAAAGGAATCGGTCCACGGATAAGCCACACACATTTGATCCCCGGAAAATCCGAAAAGTGTGCCGGAGTGTGTGTTAAATCCTTTGGTCCCTGGTGTGGGAACATAGCACGACCGACATTTCCCGCCACCATCAGCGTTTGCTCCTGACGTTGACGTAAGATGTCGTCTAGGGCTAGGTGTATATGCCGCCTTGCTTACGCAGTCTGGGACATAGCTGACAATAAGACAACTTTATGACACTATCCGATTTTAACGAATCAAATGATCAGATAGGTCCATATAAAATACATCCTGGTAATCAAACATCGTCGCTTAATTAGATTATGGATGCGAGAGATAATCAGATAATCAGATGAATCATCAGACACAGTAACAACCATGGTCCGGGGTGGGTGTGAGATTGGGTGACAAGGCAATATTTATAATTGGCCATGTCTCAGCTCTACTGGTAACCCGATCCTCACCTGCCGCCCCGAACTATGACGCATGGCTATGACGTTCGCCCATATACTCTAAACTTAGTTATTAGCTGTTAGTCTTAGCTATTTTATCGATCCTCCAGTATTTATCCGTTCGAAATGTACCCAGTCTAGAGGTGTATTTTTGTTCAGCGTACCGCTAAGAACGACGCGTAATCCCTTCCAGTGCCATATGATTTGGCATGCGATAGTTGAATTAGTATGTCACAAAAAGTTCACGTTTGCGTCGCATTGTTAAGACTGTCGATAGTTCTGTCATCCGCTCACCAGTCATCGCTCAGGTGGCCAAATTCGTCTTGTCGTAGTAGAATTTCGTGCGCTCGCCTGGAATAGAGAAGTATGCCCGACCGCTATATGCATTATTTCAGAATGCACAGCACAAGAGCTGAGTAGTATACCATATTCGTAGATACCATTAAATGAAACTAAATGGAGATTGAAACGGCTTAAGGCGAAATGGAAACCTAAACCCCAGGCTACCGTACACCTATTGTCCAAACTTGTCACAGATCTACGATCTAGGAATCTGATGGGGGTACTGCGCACGGTGACTCTCGGGAGGGCTGCCCGGACAGATAATGTCGCATCACATTTGTTGCGACTCGTAGCAGCCAGCGGTGTTGCATATTAGGGAACATATATAGTTCCATACAACAGGTTGAAATACAAACCTGCTGTGCCGTTCTGATACAAATTCTAGGCAATATCCATATCTCAAAACAGAAAGCTCAAACAGCTAACTAAATTTCAAAACTACTAGAGCAGCCGAAATTTGCAATGGATGCCTGTCTCGAGGGACTCGAACAAACGATGCGTACGCGTCTCCTCTGTGGCGGTATCTAGTCCGCCGATTGGTTGTCCCGCACCAACCGCCGATCACGTGAGAGCAACGGCCGTGGGTCAACGTCTGCAGGGTAGCGCAGGGCGGCGTGCTCCGCCTGCTGCAACTTCTGTCGCCGACACCCCAAAGGCACAAAGCCCTTGATCAGCAAGTTGACCAAGGCATGCCTGTCATCCCCACTGCCAATCCCCAACAAAAAAACCATGTTGGCCGGGGAGTCCTTCTCAAATATTGCCGCCAGGACGACATCTCAGACGAGCAGGGAGTTGACTTTGTCGGTTATTCGCACGGTGACGTCGTCGAGGTCAAAGGAGGTCTCGTCCAGACCAGCCCAAGTATAAATTCGGTGCGTAAAGCTAGTTTGGCCGTGTCGTTAGTGTTCGCCATCAGCCATTAATTCTTGCCCAAGAAGCCAAGATGTCCTCACGTAAGGCATTAGCCCACGGTGTCGTAGTCCTTCATAATGAGTGGCGTTCACCTTCGCCACTTGGTCGTCGTAGTGTTGTCTCACAGCAGCCATTGTTGCTGACTCGTTCGCCGCTGGAGCCCCAGGCGTAGCAATGGGCGGAGTTCGCGGTGTAAGGGAGTCCCTCACCGCACATATTAGTCGAAGTTGACGATCGACATCAATTTCTCTGAAAATTATCTTCTTCGCACTCGTGCTTACCATGCGTGATTTACTCGAAGCAAGCCTGAGGTCTGGACAGTGCCATGTTGCACGTAGCATACGCTTGTGGTTCGGAGAGGAGGAATGCTTCGAAGGAGACCATTCACAATCAACGTTTGGAAATAGCGCAAACGGTAGGTGGTTGGTGCATGCATCGACACCGCGCCCCAGCAAGGGGTACACAGGGACCGAGTCCGCACCGCGCCATCCAAGGTTGAGTCATACCGAGTTGGTCCCTGCTTGTGCATTTATACACCGGCGTGCACTATAGCCGAGGCATGGTAACGTGTAAATTTTGTCACCCAAGTGACAAAATTCATTGTCACTTGGGGCTCTTTTGTCGCCAATGGGTAAATTTATCGCCACGACCTAATAGGGACCATTTGTCGCCATATGCTGGAATAGCACCGCCTGATTATGTGACTCTTCCCGTAGTAGTGTTTGTGACTGTCACCCGAACCAGAACCCTAACTGTTTATGCCCATATAACGGGTTAACTTATCAACTTTAATAGATTCTGAGAAAACTAGCACTGAGTGAATATATCCCGGGTCTTAGGGGTATATCCAACAGGTTTGGACCCACGCACTCTTTATTTAGACACTGCAAATTTTAGCCATGTCTGGCTAACACAGCGACGCTTGAGATGGAGTGAGGGGCTTCACTAGAGACGCGGCGGAGCGGTATGGCCTAGCTGATGTCTGGTTGATTGCATTTACGGGAAGCTTGCGCACGAGGCGGACTTCATTTTCCTCGCTACGCGTGGGTTGGCGTTGGAAATTTTGGCCGGATCCGACACCACTTTCCTTGGCCGCGTCACTCTGCATCCACATGCACGTGGGGAGATTTTTACGCCACAGCTTTCCCTTGCTTTCCTCGACAACCGCATTACGACTGTTGGCCGCCGCTCCTTCCGTACCTCGGCCAATTCTCCCTCACTTCGTCTCTACAGTCTCTTTTATCATGGTTGCGACTAGATTGACTTCGAGTATGGCGTCACGCCGAAGTTCTCTAGCGACGATTTTCGACTCTGCTGCCGCCCGTAATTCGGTGACGCCGGCTACGCCGGCACCTGCTGGAGTTCCGGCTGCGAACTCCGCCCAGGCGGTTTTCCTGGCGGGGGTTCGCTCATTGACCCGTGAGCGCTTCGACGAGAGCGTAGCGAAGCACGTCATCCTGAAATGTTTCCGTGAGAAACATGAGAGATTCACCGGCACTGAGTCCAACGCGCAGGTGCTCCTCGCGAAGCTGGTGCCTGCCCTCCAGGAGGCATTCGAGGCACAAGAAGTTTTATTTGCACCGCCTTTCGACTTGGAGGACTCCACGTTGGCCGTCCGCTCCGAGGCCAACAAACTGCTATTTTCGACTCTCGAGCTCATCGTGTGTCCCGCCTCTCCGGCGGGGGACTGGCTCGAGGCATCTGCGACGCTGCACCCGATGAACCGGGCAAGCGAGTTTTACTGGAATTCGCACGTCGTCTGCTGAACTCCGGTGCACCCTTTCAGGGGACATCGGACCTCCTTGGCGTCCGCTTCAAGGTCCACACCGACCCGTCGGAGTCCGTCACGGACTTCAACGCAGCCTTGCGGTCCGCGAGGAGGAGGAACACGCTGGACGATGATGAGGTGAATGAGCTCTTTATTACGGCGCTGGATCCTGTGTTCTACGCGCCGGTGGTGTCGCGGCTATTCACGCACCAGCAACGGGCGGCCGTCGACCTCTTGACCATGCAGCAATGGGTGATCGAGTGCTACGCCCGACACGTCCAGGCCGGTACGCACACTGCCACACGTACCCTGTCCGCAGCGGCCGTGACCACCGACGTGGACAGCTCGCAGCTATCCGACCTCACGGCCATCATCCTCGACGTGAAGCGGCAGATGAAGATCTTGACGGACAAGGTCAACGGCAAGGGGTTTACCCCGCGGGCGGACAAGAACAAGATCGGCAACGGGGGAGGCGGCGCCGGTGTACGGTTTGCAGCTGGTGACCTCCGCCCGACTGGAGGTAACTGGTGGAACCCTCTCATTCGTGTCGCGAGGTCTTTTTATTTGTCGTGTCGCAAAAAGATTCGTTTATATTAACGACGCTTCGCAGCTTTTTCAGAAATATGCTGTTTTTCATTTCGTTTCCCTTAAAGGAGCGAAACAGGTTTCCTGGAAAAAAGTGACATCGTACACACCGCACCGCAGGAGATGTCCCTGAAAAATTATGCCGTTGGAAATTTTCCAAAAATTTCCTGCCGATGTCAGCAGTCCTACCCAGGATTGTGTTGAGCGCTCGCGCTTTACCGGCCAATCATGATACGATAGCATCTGAGGGATACCGATCTCAGCATCAGCAGTCCTACCCCGGATTGTCTCGACCGATCGCGCGTAACCGACAACGAGAGACACGTTTAACAATTCACAATTATACCACAAAGATATGCGGAATTTCCAATTATGATTTTGTCGCAAACTACTCTGTCAACGAGAGACACGGGTAACAATTCCATATTTTACCACGAAGATATGCAGAATTTCCAATTATGATTTTGTCGCAACACTACTCTGACAGGTTTACCGATCTCAGCATCAGCAGTCCTACCCCGGATTGTCTCGACCGACCGCGCGTAACCGACAACGAGAGACACGTTTAACAATTCACAATTATACCACAAAGATATGCGGAATTTCCAATTATGATTTTGTCGCAACACTACCACTTTCATACGAGGAAAACAGAATCCGCTTGCATTATATACTGCTAAGACCGCTGAACTGAGCGCCCCGTAAGTCACTCTTCAGCGACCGTTGTGTTTGGAATAATCCCGTCTACCAAACACAACGTAACTTTGCATATGCATTCTAAAGTATGTTAGGAACATCATATTTCTTGCGCGCGCAAGATCCGTTCAGATTCTAGGAGTCTGGACGCGGCGCGTTAGAGGGGGTGGATGATTTTGTCATTCGTCGAGTCCGCTGACTCGACTCACGCGCAGCAGCGACGCATAATGCACAGCATGGCTTTATCACGCATATCTCATATGCATATACAACATATTTTGAGCATCTGACACTGCACTGACAGCTCTGGCGGAAACGCGGATGACATTTGCGTCCACGTTTCCGCTAGGATTTCTTCCCTCATTCGCGCGCTCGCTTGCAAGCGAGCATGCGCATCGCGTGAGGGAATTGTTTGCAAAAATAGCTCCTGGTGTGTGTTATCTTTCCGAAATAAATTGGACAGACTCGTCAGTCAACCATACATCTCACTGTAGGCTGGCGCGTTCATCCGGGTATAGCGAACGGAATTTTGAGTTTCTAAAACCCCCAATAGTTGCGATTGTGGGTATCATTCTACGTGATGCGCGTATCGATAAACTTAGTAGGAATATGTGATAATATTCAATAGGAAATTCTTGCTTAGATTAATACATGATCTTAAGAAGTAATCTTGTTTTGGCTCGACAGGGGCACACTGCGGGGGAAACGTTCCGTGTTGTTCTTAAAATTGCATATTTAACAAATGACATTTGAACACTCACCACTGCAAAAACGGACAGATTTTGCAAAAACGGTCACGATTCTGCAAAAGCCGACACTGGAAAACTCTCGAGCGTGTTTGACCTCATCATTATGCCATGACACCATTCGGGTGTCATCGTCATCGTCATCGATTATGGGGTGGGGATGGGGTCCGATTCTCTTTCTGTGTGGCGATTTTATTGAAAGGAATTTTCGCGAATTAATTCCTCCGTTCAACACGACACCCTGAATGCAATTAAAATAATCGTTTGTCCGATTTGTTTTTCATAATTTGTTATCCTTGCTATTCCTGTCCATACAAATTTGGTCATCTGAAAATTTTCTGTGAATTTTGTGGATTTCTGCGAATTTTCACGACAGAAATGAGCGTTGCGCTCATGTTTGTCGCAGGTGCGACAGAAATGAGCGCAACGCTCATTTATGTCGCACGGTATAATTGCAGTTTTGTCGCACGGTGCGACAAATAAAATAACCTTGCGACAAAAATGAAGTGCATCCCTCCCATTCTGGAACCCTCTCATTCGTGTCGCGAGGTCTTTTTATTTGTCGTGTCGCAAAAAGATTCGTTTATATTAACGACGCTTCGCAGCTTTTTCAGAAATATGCTGTTTTTCATTTCGTTTCCCTTAAAGGAGCGAAACAGGTTTCCTGGAAAAAAGTGACATCGTACACACCGCACCGCAGGAGATGTCCCTGAAAAATTATGCCGTTGGAAATTTTCCAAAAATTTCCTGCCGATGTCAGCAGTCCTACCCAGGATTGTGTTGAGCGCTCGCGCTTTACCGGCCAATCATGATACGATAGCATCTGAGGGATACCGATCTCAGCATCAGCAGTCCTACCCCGGATTGTCTCGACCGATCGCGCGTAACCGACAACGAGAGACACGTTTAACAATTCACAATTATACCACAAAGATATGCGGAATTTCCAATTATGATTTTGTCGCAAACTACTCTGTCAACGAGAGACACGGGTAACAATTCCATATTTTACCACGAAGATATGCAGAATTTCCAATTATGATTTTGTCGCAACACTACTCTGACAGGTTTACCGATCTCAGCATCAGCAGTCCTACCCCGGATTGTCTCGACCGACCGCGCGTAACCGACAACGAGAGACACGTTTAACAATTCACAATTATACCACAAAGATATGCGGAATTTCCAATTATGATTTTGTCGCAACACTACCACTTTCATACGAGGAAAACAGAATCCGCTTGCATTATATACTGCTAAGACCGCTGAACTGAGCGCCCCGTAAGTCACTCTTCAGCGACCGTTGTGTTTGGAATAATCCCGTCTACCAAACACAACGTAACTTTGCATATGCATTCTAAAGTATGTTAGGAACCTCATATTTCTTGCGCGCGCAAGATCCGTTCAGATTCTAGGAGTCTGGACGCGGCGCGTTAGAGGGGGTGGATGATTTTGTCATTCGTCGAGTCCGCTGACTCGACTCACGCGCAGCAGCGACGCATAATGCACAGCATGGCTTTATCACGCATATCTCATATGCATATACAACATATTTTGAGCATCTGACACTGCACTGACAGCTCTGGCGGAAACGCGGATGTCATTTGCGTCCACGTTTCCGCTAGGATTTCTTCCCTCATTCGCGCGCTCGCTTGCAAGCGAGCATGCGCATCGCGTGAGGGAATTGTTTGCAAAAATAGCACCTGGTGTGTGTTATCTTTCCGAAATAAATTGGACAGACTCGTCAGTCAACCATACATCTCACTGTAGGCTGGCGCGTTCATCCGGGTATAGCGAACGGAATTTTGAGTTTCTAAAACCCCCAATAGTTGCGATTGCGGGTATCATTCTACGTGATGCGCGTATCGATAAACTTAGTAGGAATATGTGATAATATTCAATAGGAAATTCTTGCTTAGATTAATACATGATCTTAAGAAGTAATCTTGTTTTGGCTCGACAGGGGCACACTGCGGGGGAAACGTTCCGTGTTATTCTTAAAATTGCATATTTAACAAATGACATTTGAACACTCACCACTGCAAAAACGGACAGATTTTGCAAAAACGGTCACGATTCTGCAAAAGCCGACACTGGAAAACTCTCGAGCGTGTTTGACCTCATCATTATGCCATGACACCATTCGGGTGTCATCGTCATCGTCATCGATTATGGGGTGGGGATGGGGTCCGATTCTCTTTCTGTGTGGCGATTTTATTGAAAGGAATTTTCGCGAATTAATTCCTCCGTTCAACACGACACCCTGAATGCAATTAAAATAATCGTTTGTCCGATTTGTTTTTCATAATTTGTTATCCTTGCTATTCCTGTCCATACAAATTTGGTCATCTGAAAATTTTCTGTGAATTTTGTGGATTTCTGCGAATTTTCACGACAGAAATGAGCGTTGCGCTCATGTTTGTCGCAGGTGCGACAGAAATGAGCGCAACGCTCATTTATGTCGCACGGTATAATTGCAGTTTTGTCGCACGGTGCGACAAATAAAATAACCTTGCGACAAAAATGAAGTGCATCCGGTAACTGGTCGCAGTCGCTTGGGAAGAAGCGCGTTGCCTTTCGCAAAGGCGGCAGCGGCGACTTCGTCCCATTTTGCGGAAATTCTACATGCAAGAAGGACGACGCGCGCCACTGGCACCGCGACTGTCCACATGGCGGCAAGCACCGCGCTGGGGGAAGCTTCCACAGCTTCTCCCTCGGTGACATCGAGACGATGGCTTACTGGCGGAGCAGTCCCAGGCGGCGATGGACGAGCACGACGGCGAGAGATTTGACGCGCTCTGCCTTCTGGCGGGGGGCAAGCCTGAGATGCTCGACGGCGTTTCGGCGTGTGCCTTCGGGCTCGAGCTGGAGCGGGAAGATGGTGCGTTGCAGGACTTCCTGCCCTACTGCCAGCCTGTCGCCCACATGGGGGGCTTCACGGTAGGTGGTGTGGCAAGCGGGATCTCGGCTGCCCGGCTTGCATGCATGTCCGCGAGGACGCACCGCCGGCACCACCGCCGGCGGCAATCACGCATGTCTACTGCCAGGGCTCGCTATGCGAACGCTGCTGTTATTGAACGGTAACAGCCAAACGTAATATTACGGTGGGTTATGAGTGCAGCAGTCTGGTGACCAGAAGTGCTTGCTTGAGCCCAATGCTCCTCATATACTTCCAGTGCCCTCACGCATCTCATGCGTTACCACCATCGGGTTGTGAACCCGAGAGCACTGGGTGAACTTCCCGCATCGGCTGGTCGATATAGCCTTTGATGCTCGCATGCTGTTCAGTGCATGCTAGAAGCGAAGACGCGTCTTATCAGGACCCTTCGGTACTTCAAGAACTTGTCTTGCTTCGCCATCTCGATGCCATATACTTGGCCGCTCGATGACAGATGTCACTCACCTTAGGTGGATGACAGACATGATGACTGCACATGCCATAGTCGATCGTACTTACAATACTCGACGACTGTATGTCATTCTGACATATGACATGACATGACATGACATGATATGACATGATGTGACATGACATGATATGACATGACATGATGTGACATGTATGACACATATGTCATCGGTCATGTCCCTGACAGATCTCCCCTCTTAGAAGTGTTGTGACCTCACAATATAGGGTGCATACCTTTGTATATGTCTTGATGTCTTTGTTGTTGAACTGGTCAGTCTTCTTACACCGATGAGGCGTCCCTCAAGGTGTTTTAGGATATCGGGGGGAACTGAGTCCAATTTAAACCCTCACCTTAGGCATATAGCCCTACAGTTTTTAGGATGTAGCCCCCCTGATTGCTTTGCGTTTCGTATTTCAGAGTGACGCTCAGGGTATCTTCCGAGGTTTACGTTACGGAGAGATATTGCGCTTGCCGATTGACGATTCGACGAAAACCCATTGGGTACATGTTTCCACGGCCTGATATAGTGCATCCACCCCTTCCTCCCCTCCTGAAGCTGCTATGGAGGTTCATAGGCAGAATGGAGAACCTTCTTTTCCAAGATTTGTTTTAATGCAAGCGGAGAAGGCCCTGCTTAACGAGATATTGGACTTTAAATCCTTCACCCGATCTGCCAAACTCCTTTTTTCGGTCCGGTACGCGCGCTCTGACGAACATCTCATAGATGGATTCGACAACGTACTAATGTGAATTCGTTTAGTCATGTGTGTCAAACACAACTCAGGATCACAACTCCATCTACCTCAATATTCCGGCAGCGCAGAATGACTGGCCATAAGATCTGAATGACAACCCACGGTCCGTGGCATAGGTAGTATAGCAGTTTTTTTATCATCCACAGATATGGTACCCGCATGTATGCGTATCTGTGCAAGGGTATGATTTGGTACAAGGCTCACTAAATCTCAGCAAGGAAGGATCAATTTCCTGCTCCTGATACAACATAATGATAGAACATTAAGAGCAGGGTATATAGATGATCGACATGTATTAGTATATAGGGATAAGTCTACATCGGGGGCCGACATTTCATTTAAATCCACATCGGGGGCCGACATCTCATTTAATCCCCATCGGGCGGACGCTTCATTTAATCCACATCAGGCGGACACTTCATTTTAATCTACATGGACACTTCATTTAATCCACATCGGGGTAGACATGTCATTTTAATCTACATCGGGGGCTGACATGTCATTTTAATCTACATCGGGGGCCGACATCTCATTTTAATCCACATCGGGTGTAGACATCTCAATTTAATCCACATCGGGGGTATGCATTACGTTCAACGGAAGGATATAATGTAAACGAAACACAATTCTGCAAATCCAACCGGTAGATATGTAAATCATATCGCGATGAAAATATCTACCGGTTGGATTCGCGAAATAATGTTTTTTGGAGTGTCCAGCAGTGAAAAACTGTTTCATTTCGCCAAACAAGACAGTCTTTCGTCGTTTGTGGCACCCAAAAAACATTATTTCGCAAATCCAACCGGTAGATATGCTTATAGTAATACGAGTTACATATCTACCGGTTGGATTTGCGTAGTTATGTTTCGTTTACATTATATCGTTGCGTGTGTCGTCTGTTTACGCATGCTATGCAATGTCAACCCCCGATGTGGATTAAAATGAGATGTCTACACCCGATGTGAAACGGTTAGGCGTGTCACCCCGATGTGGATTAAAATCAAATGTCGGCCCCGATGTAGATTAAATGAGATGTCTCCGCCGATGTGGATTAAAATCAAATGTCGGTCCCCGATGTGGATTAAAATGAAGTGTCTCGCCCGATGTGGATTAAATGAAGCCCCCGATGTAAACTTATCCCTAGTATATATTACAAGAAGTAAGGGCAATAGGCTTTAATATATTGTTAGCCTTCATAGGCAGCTATTATTATGTCTGCTGCATTGGTCAGCTCTGTGGCTCTGACCCAGGTGTCATGTTCAGGGCCGTAGCCTGCGTATCGCACTAGATAGTACTTGACACCTCTAGTGATCTTATCTGAGAGAATGTGTGATATCTCAAATAATGGTTGTCCTTCTTCGGTGCTCATCTGTGGCAGAGGCAAAGGTGCTTGGATCGAGTCATTATATAACTCTATTCTGGATACAGGCTGAACCGGATGGATACGAATGTCGAGATCCCCGAAATCTAGCTCATAAGCACATCCATGGCTGACAACTTTGGATATGGTAAACGGCCCAATACATGGCTGCTTAAAGTGTCTGCCTGCCTCTGTCAAACCAGTCCATTCAATAAACTCAGTCCGTAGAAGAACTTTCTGCCCTATTGCAAATTGTCGGGGCATGTGAGTCTTATTGAATCTGGCTCGGTTGATTTCTGCTGCTCAGGAAATATTGTCTACCGCATTGGCATGAACAGCCGAGTACTGGTCAAAATGAACTCGAATAGCATTCTGTATTGGAACAGGAGCTTCTGGCGGAATAGTGATTGCCAGATCATGAGGCGAAAGTGGTTGCGCCATCGAGTCGAGATGAAAAGGTGTGTAACCAGACGAATTGGAAGGCGAATTGCAAACTCCACCAGAGGCAACTTGTCCTCCCACGAATTGGCTGAAGCATCATTGCAACAACACCTGAGGAAAAAATACTTTCTAATCAGTTATAAACCAGAGGTTGGTGAATCATGCATCAAACAAAATGAAAAATACCTGAGGATATCCTCAATGAGGGCATGGCTTCGCTCATTGCTTGCATTCGACTGTGGATGGTGTGAAGACGTCATAGACAATCTCGTACCAGTAGATTATCAGTTTTCCACAGTGTTTGCCAGAATGAAGAAGTAAATCTGGGATCTCGATCTGAAATGATGTTCCTCGCATCTGGAATTCGGCGTTCAGTTCTGAATGCGTAATCGACTGTTCCCCGTTCCCCCCCGTTGCGGAGCGCTCGTGTAACAGAGACGACACGTCACGATCCCCGTTCATGCATCGGCCCAGAGCGTACCTGTCATCATAAAAATAATATGGAACGCTATTTTGCGTCTTCAGCGCAAACCACGAGGGAGGTTGGATCGAAACTCGAGAACCGAAACGCGAAGCGAAACCTTGCGATTCGTGTTCTGAGAACAGTAGAGAACGGCGAAGGAACCGTCGTAGAATACAGGAGCTCACGGAGTTCGTGCAACTATCACAAACCTTATCACAGTGTGTAAAATATTAAGATATATTAAGTGGAGAAAGGTTTGTTGTAAAAAAAAAGGCCCTCAATATTAAATAGGGTGTCCGCGAAACACACGGAAGCCCGCAGAGTGCGCTGCGTGGTGTTGGACCCGTAAGACCCGTAAGATTCAGAGGTGCGCCTCACAAGTATATGAGCGCACGTGGTGTTAAGTATGATGTTCGTAATTTTGGATGTCATTTTTGACACCTGGAGCCGCCGGGGCACCTTCAGGGGCAGCGGTTCCGGGTGTCCTTTTCCCCAATAGGTAGCGATAAGAATGCTTTTGAAATGGGCGGCTGACGGGTGGGACACCCAAGAATGGTTGCAGTGATTTCCACTGCAACCTATTGGGATGGTTGATGGAGGATCTGACCATAACATCCGCCGGTGCATTTCAAATGCATACAACATACAGGAGGGCGAGTAGTGTAGTTGAATAGGGGCGTAGATACTGATGGGGGCTAGGGGCTCCCACGTTACGTGATGTTTTAGTTTTTTTGAAGTTGGTTTCCTGTGTCGGTTGCACGGGAATGGGCGTCACCCCGTAGATTTCATGTTTTAATTACACATAGGGAACATATTTTTACTGACGGTTGCAGGACATATGTAAATTTTTACTGGAATTGTCAGAGGTGGGCCTTTTAGGCGCCTTTCCCGCGACGTGGGTTAGGCGAAAGGTGTGACTTGATTAGAAAGTCAAAAACCTCACGTGGGAAGTTGTGGACGTCAAACCACTTTAGACTAATTGCATATACGGTGGAGCCCTTGCCACTTGCATATGCGGTGGAGCCCTTGTCACTTGCGGATACGGAGCCCTTGCCACTTGCATATACAGTGGGGCCCTTGTCACTTGCATATAGTGTTATGCGTATATCTTATATATGTATATCTGTGCGTGTGCTAAGCCTGTGCTAGGATATGTGTTAAGATATGTGTGTATATGTGCGTGTGCTAAGTTATGTGTGCTGAAATATGTGGGTATCTTTGCGTGTGCTAAGATATGTGCTGAAATATGTGGGTATATGTGTGTGTACTAAGATGTGTGTTAAGATATGTGGGTAGCTGTGCGTGTGCTAATAAGATATGTGTTTAGATATGTGGGTAGCTGTGCGTGTGCTAAGATATGTGTTAACATATGTGTGGACCTATGTGCGTTTGCTATGCTTGTGCTAAAATATACGAGTAACCGTGTGCTTGTGCTATGCCTGTGCTAGAATATATGTATACCTGTGCGTGTGCTAAGCTTGTGCTAGGATATGTGTTAAGATAATTGTGTATCTGCGCGTTTGCTAAGATGTGTGTATATATAGATGTGCGTGTGCTAAGATATGTGCTGAAATATTGTCACTTGCATATGCAGTGGAGCCCTTGTCACTGCCATATCATTCAAATTTTTGAAGTAGTAATTTGATAAGACGATATGGTATGACCAATTTGGTATTCCTTTTTTCGGAAGAATCGAACCACTAATTTGCATATTGGCATTTGGGAATTTGTCGAGAATGATTGTTTTCAATACGTTTAAATCTATTTCTTCCTTTCCATCAATATCAAAGAATACCTTTCTTTTTACATGAGATTGTATAACTTCATTTATACCATGATTACTTTCTAACAATTTCGATAATTCTTGATCATTTACTTTTGTCCAAAGAGATGCTTGATGATTGGGACTTTCGGCTTTGATTGAAATTTGTTGAGCTTTTATGGTAGACAAGACATAATCTTGAGCCCCAAACGTTTTTGAAATATTCTTAATCCATTTGAGACCGAGATAATTAACAATAGCATGCTTACTCTTATCAATGGGTGCACTTCATTTTTGTCGCAAGGTTATTTTATTTGTCGCACCGTGCGACAAAACTGCAATTATACCGTGCGACATAAATGAGCGTTGCGCTCATTTCTGTCGCACCTGCGACAAACATGAGCGCAACGCTCATTTCTGTCGTGAAAATTCGCAGAAATCCACAAAATTCACAGAAAATTTTCAGATGACCAAATTTGTATGGACAGGAATAGCAAGGATAACAAATTATGAAAAACAAATCGGACAAACGATTATTTTAATTGCATTCAGGGTGTCGTGTTGAACGGAGGAATTAATTCGCGAAAATTCCTTTCAATAAAATCGCCACACAGAAAGAGAATCGGACCCCATCCCCACCCCATAATCGATGACGATGACGATGACACCCGAATGGTGTCATGGCATAATGATGAGGTCAAACACGCTCGAGAGTTTTCCAGTGTCGGCTTTTGCAGAATCGTGACCGTTTTTGCAAAATCTGTCCGTTTTTGCAGTGGTGAGTGTTCAAATGTCATTTGTTAAATATGCAATTTTAAGAATAACACGGAACGTTTCCCCCGCAGTGTGCCCCTGTCGAGCCAAAACAAGATTACTTCTTAAGATCATGTATTAATCTAAGCAAGAATTTCCTATTGAATATTATCACATATTCCTACTAAGTTTATCGATACGCGCATCACGTAGAATGATACCCGCAATCGCAACTATTGGGGGTTTTAGAAACTCAAAATTCCGTTCGCTATACCCGGATGAACGCGCCAGCCTACAGTGAGATGTATGGTTGACTGACGAGTCTGTCCAATTTATTTCGGAAAGATAACACACACCAGGTGCTATTTTTGCAAACAATTCCCTCACGCGATGCGCATGCTCGCTTGCAAGCGAGCGCGCGAATGAGGGAAGAAATCCTAGCGGAAACGTGGACGCAAATGACATCCGCGTTTCCGCCAGAGCTGTCAGTGCAGTGTCAGATGCTCAAAATATGTTGTATATGCATATGAGATATGCGTGATAAAGCCATGCTGTGCATTATGCGTCGCTGCTGCGCGTGAGTCGAGTCAGCGGACTCGACGAATGACAAAATCATCCACCCCCTCTAACGCGCCGCGTCCAGACTCCTAGAATCTGAACGGATCTTGCGCGCGCAAGAAATATGAGGTTCCTAACATACTTTAGAATGCATATGCAAAGTTACGTTGTGTTTGGTAGACGGGATTATTCCAAACACAACGGTCGCTGAAGAGTGACTTACGGGGCGCTCAGTTCAGCGGTCTTAGCAGTATATAATGCAAGCGGATTCTGTTTTCCTCGTATGAAAGTGGTAGTGTTGCGACAAATTCATAATTGGAAATTCCGCATATCTTTGTGGTATAATTGTGAATTGTTAAACTCTCGTTGTCGGCTACGAGCGATCGGTCGAGACAATCCGGGGTAGGACTGCTGATGCTGAGGTCGGTATCCCTCAGATGCTATCGTATCATGATTGGCCGGTAAAGCGCGAGCGCTCGACACAATCCGGGGTAGGACTGCTGACATGGGCAGAAAGTTTTTGGAAAATTTCCAACGGCATAATTTTTGAGGGACAGCTCCTGCGGTGTGGCCTGTTGATGTCACTTTTTTCCAGGAAACCTGTTTCGCTCCTTTAAGGGAAACGAAATGAAAAACAGCATATTTCTGAAAAAGCTGCGAAGCGTCGTTAATATAAACGAATCTTTTTGCGACACGACAAATAAAAAGACCTCGCGACACGAATGAGAGGGTTCCCTTATCAATGTTTGCGAAATCCATATATACTTATATATACATAATATTCTTTAAGTATGTTTATAAGAATAAGCGTGAAATGTTGCCATATCACTAATATATATAATATAATTCAATTCTGGCAACATTTATCGCTTTTTAACATCGCTCGACGACGTCGTTGATATTCCCTCATTTTTTCTCGATGCAATTCTTTGTGATTTTCGTACCAAGTTTTTTGATGTTTTCGGTTTAAAGCCCTCGTTTCTTCAATGTGAGCCTCTCTATACTTCCTTTGAGCTTTAAGTTGTGCCTCGGTCAGAGCCATCTTAATATATATACTTATATTTATTCCTTAAATGAAAACAAAGAAATAACTGTAAAAAGTTCTTTTTAATTTTCTCTATCTCTATTCCCAGGGAAATACTTAGCGAAAAACAGTTTTCAATTTACGATTATGATGACACTACAGTATCAGTACGCAGTACATTCTACATCTACCGAGGTCATAGCATAGGTCATAGCATAGGTCATAGCATAGCTAGTATAGGTCATAGCATAGGTCATAGCATAGCTAGTATAGGTCATACCCGTAGTCATACCCGAGGTCATACCCGAGGTCATCTTGTGTCGTCATGTGTCGTCATGTGTCGTCATGCGTGCAGCAGACGTTAAGTTTGGCGGCGGAATTATTTTCGTCCTCTTTTTCAGCTTACACTGTGAAAGAGACTGCACCGCCGCCTCCTTTTTTCAAGGTAAAAATATGTCTGACCTTCCGAATCTCACTGTTGTGAGCACGCGTCCAAAAAGTAAAGGGAGGACATGGCGACCGTTGATAGAGCCGCCGACCTTTCGTTTGCGAACTTCTAGAAGTAAGGTTTCCGGTCAGTGCGTGCGTTATTCAAAGGAGAATAATTCGTGGTTTCGTTGCGAACGCAAGCCCGGAGCAGGCTCTTTTTTTTGCTGTCCGGATCACCTGACTTCTACGTGTGCAGTTATTTCTGTAATCCGTTCCGCGAGTATGGCTTTTGTTCGTCTGTGCGACCAACTACAAGACTCGGATGACCCAGAAGTTTACGAAAAGTTATGCAATACGTGTGCTGAGAAAATAGTATACAAGTGTTTAGTCGCTAAAGATTCGCACGAAAAAGAACAGTCTATGACCCCTGACGCTGGTACAGAATATTTACTGCAGCAAGTAGATACAGAAACGTCCAGTTTTGTGAACAGTTTACAGCAGTCTCGCGGATCGCACGCGTCAGGTTCTGATACCGAAAGTTTAGACTCTTTCTCTATTTCTTTACGAAGTGTCAATCCGCCTACTCCTGTAAAGCTTCTTGAGCCAGCACACAAGTCGCCAGAACCTTCTGTCAAAAGTGACACTGAAGTGACACAGAGACACAGTGACACAGAGACTGAAAAGAGACTGTATCTGCGAATTTTTGAACTGGAAGCTAATATAAGTGAGTTGACTGACCGGTTTGACGAACTGAAAGGATTGACCCACTGGGAAGAGGACTGCGGAAAGTATCAAGAAGTTCTGAGCCAGTTGGAGGATACCGGATTGACTGACGAACAGCGTGACATAATAGACGACCAGTTGGAGTTTTATGAGCTGAAATACCCTGACGGGCTCCCTGATAGAACACCGGATGACAAGGACCTTGCAGACCAGCTTGAGAAACTTGAAGAGGAAAATAAAGCCCTGAAAGAAAAGACCTTTTTGTCTCCGGAGCAACTTGAACTCATACAGCAGGAAGGCCGTGAAAAAAATAGCCGAATTGACGAACTGACCGCTCGGATTGAAAGCCTGACAGTTGTTTCAACCGACACGGAAAACCCACGGATCACAGACTTGGAAAAGCAAGTGGAAAAACTGAACGAAGAATTGAAGGATAAAAACCAACTCCTCTTAATTTCTGAAGGACTACACGAGGAAAATGTCAAGGACTTGGAAGCAGCTGAACTCCGGAACCAGGAAAGTGAAACCCTTATTGCTAAGAAAAATAAAGAAGCCTTCAGGCAGGGACTTATGGACCAGTTGACACTTGAAAAGGAGAAAGTTAAAAAACTGACAAAAAAGGAGGAACTGTACAAGTCAGTTTTACAAAAAACCAGAAGTGAACTGGCAGCTGAACGTCAGCCTCTGGACGACGAATCGTTTGACTTTGAAAGTCTGCTTGACAAACCTTTGAACTCAGCTGGACTTGACTGGAGTACTGAATATACAACGGCTTACAAAGTAGTTGCACGGATTTATGTTTATGTAGACCCCGACGTGTTACAAAAACACGAGTCGTCCGACAGTGATACAGGAACTAACTTTAGTTCACCACGTTCTGGCACTAGCTCTGAGTACAAGTGTGACGATCCGAACGGTGAACTTGCTTTTACAACTTGAACTGGTAAGTGACTGTGTTCTGTTTGTTGTTTTGTTTGCAGGTTTTCAAGACTTCTAACTCACTTCAACTTTATCTTTATCTTCAGGTAGTTATGCCTGTGACGACCCGTGCTATGTCTCGTACAGCAACCGACACTGTAACCGAAGAACAGAAGCCTGTAGTTTACAAATATAGTCACAGATATCAGTTGGGATATGCCATACCGAATCTTTACAGGAATAAGATAGCAACACGTGACTCACGTTATCCACCACCTACTGATAAAGAGTATAGGTTGCAAGACGAAGTAGACCACTGGAAAGAGTGTTATCGTAGAGCTGTTTCCAAAGTATTGGATTTAGAGAAGGAAGTGGAACTTTTGAAAGCTCAAGTTGATAGCCTGAAGTAAAATAACACTCTTTTAATAATGAAATAATAGTTTGTGTATTGTATATTGTTCTTTTGTGCAGATATGGCTCCGAAAATGTCGACCCTTGCTGATGCTGGTGCCAGTGGTACTGCTGCAGCTGCCGAAGGCCTGGTCAGTCCCCGTACCACCCTCCCCGGACAGCATCCATCATGCCGACATCCGTGTACACAAGCTACACAAGCTGATGGCATGCGCGTTGTGGCATGCTTAAGGAGTGAGGGTGGGGGGTACCCGATGTCTGAGCTCCAGACTTGACAGTCGTCCGCCCCTGGTGAGATCACCATGACATGATGCTCAGCGTATTCCACGTTCGGGTCCCCGCCTTCTGGGGTGGGAACCGTCGACGCTTCTCGAAGCAAAGCGCCGTTAACCTGCTTGTCTATAGCCTTAGCCACTTCCGATGTCCAGAAGTCTGGTTGTTGTCGTGCGCTGCGGCGAGCCCGGGCCTCGCAGAACTCGGGATCCCGCATCCACCTCTTGATGGTTTCCATCAAACCAAAGTAGTAGAACCATTCACGAGGACGCACGATCTTCCCTTTTATCGTCTCCGCCACCTCAAATCGCTTTTCATTACACCAGCGCGCGGGGGCGCCGTTGTGATCTCTTTCCATTACCGTGCCGCACTCTTCGTCCGCGTTCCATTTGCCGCTATCTGGTTCTCGAGGAAACGCCCGGCACCACCTGGGACATACATGCACTGCATGTGCCATGTATTTCTGCACTCCCAGGAATATCTTCATCTTGTAGAGGGACGATGGCAGGCAACAGCGGATCGGTCCACCCATCAACGTGATCATCACTTGTAGAAAGCGATCGAACGATGGCCGAGACCACGCCTGCGCAATGCGCACCTCCATGAAATAGCATACCGCTTCGCCAACCGTCGGGACATCGGGAGCGGTGTCTAAACATACCTCGGGTTACAGGCGCGTGCCCAGGGAGTTGTCCCCACATATTGAACATCCCAACCTTCTACAACCGGGCGCCTGCCCACCATGCACACCGTCGTCCATAATACGGTACCGCCCACTATCACATGGAGCCCCCAAGGTTCAGGCGCGTGTCCGGGGAGCTGTCCTCACATCGCAGCCGTCACCAACAGCCTGCGCACTAACCCATGCGACTTCCATACACACCGCAACCCACACCGTACCTCGGTGACGCCACGGGGTCCAGGGGCGCGTAGGGAGTGCTCACAGCCTTCTTAACACGCAACTCCCGACCCATCGGCTTGATGCCACCACCCGTCGCGGGTCTGGGGGCGCGTAGAGAGTGCTAACAGCCCTCTTAACACGCAACTCCCGACCCATGGGCATCCACAACAACCCACCACAAAACATACCTCGGGTTACAGGCGCGTGCTCGGGCGGGGAGCTGTCCCTACATATTGAGCATCCCAACCTTCTACAACCGGGCGCCTGCCCACCATGCACACCGTCAGCACCATAATACGGTACCGCCCACTATCACATGGAGCCCCTAAGGATCAGGCGCGTGTCCGGGGAGCTGTCCCCACATCGCAGCCGTCACCAACAGCCTGCGCACTAACCCATGCGACTACCATACACACCGCAACCCACACCGTACCTCGGTGACGCCACGGGACCGGGGGCGCGAAGGGAGTGCTAACAGCCCTCTTAATAACACGCAACTCCCGACCCATCGGCTTGATGCCACCACAATGGTTCGCGCACCCTCGCCTATTTTCCCCCACCCACGATTCGCAACCACAGATAGACACTTTGAAGGACACCGGAAAGACCCACATCTTCACTTGTAAAGAACAAATAACAAGCTGTAATATAACACAAAACAGGCAAGCGGTGACTCAGTACCATTTACATAATGTACTATTTACATAGTGTTCAAGAAAGGTTCACTCGAACCACTTCTGCCTACAGCATGGGCACGTGACCCATGCCAACGAGGCATGGGCTCCTACAAGCAAACCAAGACAAGAAATATACATATATTTCTCTCGACATTCGCAACCGAGGCCACCGCATTCCACTTGATCCTCAGGATGCACTTCATCTAAACACGATATGCACACGTCCCCCTCGGGTATGGGGAAAAAAGGTTCTCTGAACGTCCTCCCACGTGTAATCCTCCTCCACTGCATCTCCCTGTGCGAACTGCAAGCCCGTGACCTAGGATCATTTTGACATAATGTCACGCAGTTCCTCCTAAACATTCCAACCTTCTACAACCGGGCGCCTTGCCACCATACACTCCAGCCTCCCCGCACCCTTTTTTGTCCCTGGGTCCTCTGACCCTTGCATGCACACGGCTCTGACCCTTGCATGCACACGGTCCACCTTCTGTACGCGCACCCTCGCGCATCCCTCCCCACCCACGACTCGCAGCGCCGCTGCTCACCCTTCGGCCGCTGATTCGCAACCGCAGATGAAGCAGCATAAGGCACAGCGCCGGGGAGAGCGCCGCACGCGCCACGCGCCTGATTCGGCGCAGAGCGGAGCAGCCTCCCCGCACCCTTTGTCCATGGGTCCGCTGGTCATTGCATGCATCCTATGCACCTTTCTACTGTACGCGCACCCTCGCCCATCCTAGACTGCGGACTATCGGAGAAGCCCCGACTGTCACATGGCCCGCGTACAGAGTGCTAACAGCCCTCTTAACACGCAACTCCCGACCCATGGGCATCCACAACAACCCACCACAAAACATACCTCGGGTTACAGGCGCGTGCTCGGGGAGCTGTCCCCACATATGGACCATCCCAACCTTCTACAACCGGGCGCCTGCCCACCATACACGCCGTCGGCACCATAATACGGTACCGCCCACTATCACATGGAGCCCCTAAGGATCGGGCGCGTGTCCGGGACATGTCCCCACATCGCAGCCGTCACCAACAGCCTGCGCACTAACCCATGCGACTACCATACACACCGCAACCCATACCGTACCTCGGTGACGCCACGGGACCGGGGGCGCGTAGGGAGTGTTAACAGCCCTCTTAACACGCAACTCTCGACCCACCGGCATCTACAACAACCAACCACAAAACATACCTCGGGTTACAGGCGCGTGCCCGGGGAGTTGTCCCCACATATTGAACATCCTAACCTTCTACAACCGGGCACCTTCCCACCATGCACACCGTCGCCCATAATACGGTACCGCCCACCATCACATGGAGCCCCTAAGGATCAGGCGCGTGTCCGGGGAGCTGTCCCCACATCGCAGCCGTCACCAACAGCCTGCGCACTAACCCATGCGACTTCCATACACACCGCAACACACACGGTACCTCGGTGACGCCACGGGTTCCGGGGGCGCGTAGGGAGTGCTCACAGCCCTCTTAACACGCAATCTTCGACCCATCGTGCCTATTCTCCCGGGGTTAAGGTGGGTTAACCCACCGTAAGAGCAATTTTGAATGGCCTATAACTCATGCACAAATCGAGTTGAGGCATCGAACCTATGCTTCGGGATAACTATTATGAGTCCTTTCGACCGTAGATACCCTAATATAATGCACTCCGACTGATTTATTTCATGAAAATGATATGCCAAGTCGATAGGGTCGACTGGTGGGTTGAGGCAATTGCTTACGGTGGGTTACCAAAAGCCGGACGTATTGGTAGGTTCACCTAGGCTATATACCTCATCTCTGATGGCATGTTAAGACTTTTTAAGGTTTGATAATGTGTTGAGGCATCACGATTTATCACATGCATGCCCAAAGTCAAGATAGCCAACCCCCCGCGCGCTAATCCATATTTGGGTATACAGCAAAATATCATGTAAATTTTAGAAGAAATACTCACATTACTCGGGGTAAGCGCATATTAACGGTAATTCCTGCGAGGCCTAGGGCGAACAAGTGGTGCTGCTGGGTCGGCCGAGTCAGAGCCGTTGCTACTGCGAACAACAAGAGCTAAGGTTGTCTCGGTTGGTGCCTCCTCTTCGTCGCGTTCGTTCTCCGGTGGGTCACCGACCAGATATTCCTCCGTCCACGAACTTCAAAGCCTTGTCGTGCACGTCACCATCGTATTTGAATTTGACAGTGAAGAGCTTGCTCGCTGCCTTCCCTAGGTCATAGCCTACTACCTCCGCGTCCGTCGAGAGGGTATTCAAAGAGGTCACTACAGTTAATATCGGCGAACTCTTGAAGGGCCCAACGAATCCCGACCACAGACAGGCACCTGACGGGACGGTAAGCAAACGACCAACATATTTTTTATGGATTTCTGGTTTGGGTTGACGGCGGCATGAGTTTTGTGAGTTTCCAAAGCCCTGCTTGGGTTGTTGGTGATTTTGCCAGCTCCGTATGGGCGTCTAGTTGTTATTTTTCACGGGGTTGACCACCTGTTATCGCGCGGAGTACGCGGGAAATGTGGAATGCTTAGGGTTGGGTAACCCACTGTAAACCCCTCTTACGGTGGGTTAACCCACCCCCGGGAGAATAGGCAATCGGCTTGATGCCACCACCCGTCGCGGGTCTGGGGGCGCGTAGAGAGTGCTAACAGCCCTCTTAACACGCAACTCCCGACCCATGGGCATCCACAACAACCCACCACAAAACATACCTCGGGTTACAGGCGCGTGCTCGGGGAGCTGTCCCCACATATTGAACATCCCAACCTTCTACAACTGGGCGCTTGCCTACCATGCACACCGTCGCCCATAATACGGTACCGCCCACTATCACATGCAGCCCCTAAGGATCAGGCGCGTGTCCGGGGAGCTGTCCCCACATCGCAGCCGTCACCAACAGCCTGCGCACTAACCCATGCGACTGCCATACACACCGCAACCCACACCGTACTTCGGTGACGCCACGGGACCGGGGGCGCGAAGGGAGTGCTAACAGCCCTCTTAATAACACGCAACTCCCGACCCATCGGCTTGATGCCACCACAATGGTTCGCGCACCCTTACCCACCATGCACACCGTCGCCCATAATACGGCACCGCCCACTATCACATGGAGCCCCTAAGGATCAGGCGCGTGTCCGGGGAGCTGTCCCCACATCGCAGCCGTCACCAACAGCCTACGCACTAACCCACGCGACTTCCATACACACCACAACACACACGGTACCTCGGTGACGCCACGGGGTCCGGGGGCGCGTAGGGAGTGCTCACAGCCCTCTTAACACGCAATCTTCGACCCATCGGCTTGATGCCACCACCCGTCGCGGGTCTGGGGGCGCGTAGGGAGTGCTAACAGCCCTCTTAACACGCAACTCCCGACCCATGGGCATCCACAACAACCCACCACAAAACATACCTCGGGTTACAGGCGCGTGCTCAGGGGAGCTGTCCCCACATATTGAACATCCAACCTTCTACAACCGGGCGCCTGCCCACCATACACACCGTCGCCCATAATACGGTACCGCCCACTATCACATTGAGCCCCCAAGGTTCAGGCGCGTGTCCAGGGAGCTGTCCCCACATCGCAGCCGTCACCAACAGCCTGCGCACTAACCCATGCGACTTCCATACACACCGCAACCCATACCGTACCTCGGTGACGCCACGGGGTCCGGGGGCGCGTAGGGAGTGTTAACAGCCCTCTTAACACGCAATCTTCGACCCATCGGCTTGATGCCACCACCCGTCGCGGGTCTGGGGGCGGGTAGAGAGTGCTAACAGCCCTCTTAACACGCAACTCCCGACCCATGGGCATCCACAACAACCCACCACAAAACATACCTCGGGTTACATGCGCGTGCCCGGGGAGTTGTCCCCACATATGGAACATCCTAACCTTCTACAACCGGGCGCCTGCCCACCATGCATACCGTCGCCCATAATACGGTACCGCCCACTATCACATGGAGCCCCTAAGGATCAGGCGCGTGTCCGGGGAGCTGTCCCCACATCGCAACCGTCACCAACAACCTGCGCACTAACCCATGGACTACCATACACACCGCAACCCACACCGTACCTCGGTGACGCCACGGGTCCGGGGGCGCGTAGGGAGTGCTAACAGCCCTCTTAACACGCAACTCCCGACCCATCGGCTTGATGCCACCACCCGTCCCGGGTCCGGGGGCGCGTAGAGAGTGCTAACAGCCCTCTTAACACGCAACTCCCGACCCATGGGCATCCACAACAACCCACCACAAAACATACCGCGGGTTACAGGCGCGTGCCCGGGGAGCTGTCCCCACATATGGAACATCCCAACCTTCTACAACCGCGGGCGCCTGCCCACCATGCACACCGTCGCCCATAATACGGTACCGCCCACTATCACATGGAGGATGGAGCCCCTAAGGATCAGGCGCGTGTCCGGGGAGCTGTCCCCACATCGCAGCCGTCACCAACAGCCTGCGCACTAACCCATGCGACTACCATACACACCGCAACCCACACCGTACCTCGGTGACGCCACGGGTCCGGGGGCGCGTAGGGAGTGCTAACAGCCCTCTTAACACGCAACTCCCGACCCATCGGCTTGATGCCACCACCCGTCGCGGGTCTGGGGGCGCGTATAGAGTGCTAACAGCCCTCTTAACACGCAACTCCCGACCCATGGGCATCCACAACAACCCACCACAAAACATACCTCGGGTTACAGGCGCGTGCCCGGGGAGCTGTCCCCACATATGGAACATCCCAACCTTCTACAACCGGGCGCCTTGCCACCATGCATACCGTCGCCCATAATACGGTACCGCCCACTATCACATGGAGCCCCTAAGGTTCAGGCGCGTGTCCGGGGAGCTGTCCCCACATCGCAGCCGTCACCAACAGCCTGCGCACTAACCCATGCGACTACCTTACACACCGCAACCCACACCGTACCTCGGTGACGCCACGGGTCCGGGGGCGCGTAGGGAGTGCTAACAGCCCTCTTAACACGCAACTCCCGACCCATCGACATGATGCCACCACCCGTCGCGGGTCCGGGGGCGCGTAGAGAGTGCTAACAGCCCTCTTAACACGCAACTCCCGACCCATCGGCATGATGCCACCACCCGTCGCGGGTCCGGGGGCGCGTAGAGAGTGCTAACAGCCCTCTTAACACGCAACTCCCGACCCATGGGCATCCACGACAACCCACCACAAAACATACCTCGGGTTACAAGCGCGTGCTCGGGGAGCTGTCCCCACATATGGAACATCCCAACCTTCTACAACCCGGCACCTTCCCACCATGCACACCGTCGCCCATATTACGGTACCGCCCACTATCACATGGAGCCCCTAAGGTTCAGGCGCGTGTCCGGGGAGCTGTCCCCACATCGCAGCCGTCACCAACCGCCTGCGCACTAACCCATGCGACTACCTTACACACCGCAACCCACACCGTACCTCGGTGACGCCACGGGTCCGGGGGCGCGTAGGGAGTGCTAACAGCCCTCTTAACACGCAACTCCCGACCCATCGGCTTGATGCCACCACCGTCGCGGGTCTGGGGGCGCGTAGAGAGTGCTAACAGCCCTCTTAACACGCAACTCCCGACCCATGGGCATCCACAACAACCCACCACAAAACATACCTCGGGTTACAAGCGCGTGCCCGGGGAGCTGTCCCCACATATGGAACATCCCAACCTTCTACAACCGGGCGCCTGCCCACCATGCATACCGTCGCCCATTATACGGTACCGCCCACCATCACATGGAGCCCCTAAGGTTCGGGCGCGTGTCCGGGGAGCTGTCCCCACATCGCAGCCGTCACCAACAGACTGCGCACTTCCCATGCGACTACCATACTCACCGCAACCCGCACCGTACCTCGGTGACGCCACGCGTCCGGGGGCGCGTAGGGAGTGCTAACAACCCTCTTAACACGCGACTCCCGACCCATCGGCATGATGCCACCACCCGTCGCGGGTCCGGGCGCGCGTAGAGAGTGCTAACAGCCCTCTTAACACGCAACTCCCGACCCATGGGCATCCACAACAACCCACCACAAAACATACCTCGGGTTACAGGCGCGTGCCCGGGGAGCTGTCCCCACATATTGAACATGCCAACCTTCTACAGCCGGGCGCCTTGCCACCATGCTGCACACCGTCGCCCATACGGTACCGCCCACTATCACATGGAGCCCCTAAGGATCAGGCGCGTGCCCATGGAGCTGTCCCCACATCGCAGCCGTCACCAACAGACTGCGCACTTCCCATGCGACTACCATACACACCGCAACCCACACCGTACCTCGGTGACGCCACGGGTCCGGGGGCGCGTAGGGAGTGCTAACAGCCCTCTTAACACGCAACTCCCGACCCATCGGCTTGATGCCACCACCCGTCGCGGGTCTGGGGGCGCGTAGAGAGTGCTAACAGCCCTCTTAACACGCAACTCCCGACCCATGGGCATCCACAACAACCCACCACAAAACATACCTCGGGTTACAGGCGCGTGCCCGGGGAGCTGTCCCCACATATGGAACATCCCAACCTTCTACAACCGGGCGCCTGCCCACCATGCACACCGTCGCCCATAATACGGTACCGCCCACTATCACATGGAGCCCCTAAGGATCAGGCGCGTGTCCGGGGAGCTGTCCCCACATCGCAGCCGTCACCAACAGCCTGCGCACTAACCCATGTGACTACCATACACACCGCAACCCACACCGTACCTCGGTGACGCCACGGGTCCGGGGGCGCGTAGGGAGTGCTAACAGCCCTCTTAACACGCAACTCCCGACCCATCGGCTTGATGCCACCACCCGTCGCGGGTCTGGGGGCGCGTAGAGAGTGCTAACAGCCCTCTTAACACGCAACTCCCGACCCATGGGCATCCACAACAACCCACCACAAAACATACCGCGGGTTACAGGCGCGTGCCCGGGGAGCTGTCCCCACATATGGAACATCCCAACCTTCTACAACCGGGCGCCTGCCCACCATGCACACCGTCGCCCATAATACGGTACCGCCCACTATCACATGGAGCCCCTAAGGTTCAGGCGCGTGTCCGGGGAGCTGTCCCCACATCGCAGCCGTCACCAACAGCCTGCGCACTAACCCATGTGACTACCATACACACCGCAACCCACACCGTACCTCGGTGACGCCACGGGTCCGGGGGCGCGTAGGGAGTGCTAACAGCCCTCTTAACACGCAACTCCCGACCCATCGGCTTGATGCCACCACCCGTCGCGGGTCCGGGGGCGCGTAGAGAGTGCTAACAGCCCTCTTAACACGCAACTCCCGACCCATGGGCATCCACAACAACCCACCACAAAACATACCTCGGGTTACAGGCGCGTGCTCGGGGAGCTGTCCCCACATATGGAACATCCCAACCTTCTACAACCGGGCGCCTGCCCACCATGCACACCGTCGCCCATAATACGGTACCGCCCACTATCACATGGAGCCCCTAAGGATCAGGCGCGTGTCCGGGGAGCTGTCCCCACATCGCAGCCGTCACCAACAGCCTGCGCACTAACCCATGCGACTACCATACACACCGCAACCCACACCGTACCTCGGTGACGCCACGGGTCCGGGGGCGCGTAGGGAGTGCTAACAGCCCTCTTAACACGCAACTCCCGACCCATCGGCTTGATGCCACCACCCGTCGCGGGTCTGGGGGCGCGTAGAGAGTGCTAACAGCCCTCTTAACACGCAACTCCCGACCCATGGGCATCCACAACAACCCACCACAAAACATACCGCGGGTTACAGGCGCGTGCCTGGGGAGCTGTCCCCACATATGGAACATCCCAACCTTCTACAACCGGGCGCCTGCCACCATGCACACCGTCGCCCATAATACGGTACCGCCCACTATCACATGGAGCCCCTAAGGTTCCGGCGCGTGTCCGGGGAGCTGTCCCCACATCGCAGCCGTCACCAACAGCCTGCGCACTAACCCATGTGACTACCTTACACACCGCAACCCACACCGTACCTCGGTGACGCCACGGGTCCGGGGGCGCGTAGGGAGTGCTAACAGCCCTCTTAACACGCAACTCCCGACCCATCGGCTTGATGCCACCACCCGTCGCGGGTCCGGGGGCGCGTAGAGAGTGCTAACAGCCCTCTTAACACGCAACTCCCGACCCATGGGCATCCACAACAACCCACCACAAAACATGAGCAAAAGTGTGCATCGTAAGCGCATACCCTTTTAAAGGGCTAAATTCGATATCCTCTTCGAGTCATATGTAATCTTGGCATCGGAAACTGGACACCACTGTAGAAACCAAGTCACACAAACAGATGTTTAGAAAGACCGTCCGAGCTCCTCAGAAAATCCTGCAGCTTTAAGCATGAAACGGGCGCTTTTACCTGAGAGAAGAAACAGTGCAGGCTGCTTTCGTTCAATTGTTCACACAGTCCCAGACAACAGCCCACTTTCAATACAAAAGATATGCATAGTCCCATCTGACAACACGAAAAAAACACAATATGTTTATTTCGCGATCACCTGGGGACTTGGGAAACAAGGTTAAGCGAGGCTCCCACACAGATCAACCCCAGAGTGAAGAGGCATGCGTCAACACTTTGGGAGGAAGCGAATACGGGCAAGACCTGCCGAGGAAGGCCGCCTACGAACACACGCCGCTCTGCAGGAGCAGCCGGTGGCAGCGACTGTTGCGAATTGCTATTCACGGCTGCACTGATCGGATAAGGCAGCTGAGGAGAAGAGCCCACAGCATGTTGCGGACGGCCATTTCCAGCTCCGCTTGGAGGACCCGAGTTCCCTGTGTCACGTGAGCGCCCGATTCCACGTACAGCATCGCCGACTTGGCACTGCGGCGTATTTACAAACGAAAACATTAGTGCTGAGGCTTGATTCGTACAGGCACTGCTCCTCATAGTGGGCGGCTGTTAACATAAGAACGTAGCACGGGGAGCTGCACTATCGCGTAAGGCCCGAACTTTTGAAGTCTGCAAAGCAGGGTTGCAGCAATTTGATCGCAGCAGTTTGAAAGGAACCCTATTCCATTCCGCGTCTTCAAAACCCGACCTTCGCAGGGAAGGACCGAGCAACTGAGAGGACACGAAGTCATATACGAACTGAATGAGGCGCTTAAGGTACACATGTGAGGCACAAGGAAATCAAAGCAGGAATAGTCAGTCCATCGCAAGCCAGCTGTATTCTAGCAAATACCTTTCTGCCGAGCAGTTCAACAAATCCTATTTGCTTCACGCTGCTCGCGATTGTCTCAGTAGCGAAAGTCACGAAGCCATACCTGCACAAAGTACAGTATACACACAGCATAACTTTATCTACGCATACCATATCCAGAGATCATTGTCAACCCCTAAGAAAGACAGATAACAACAGAATCAAAGGCTTCCTCGAGCGACATATCCTTATGAGAATGAGTGGGGCCCGGAAATAAAGAACTCATTCTTTCTCAGGAAGGAAAACTGAGGGGCAAGCACTGCGATCAGGAAAGGACGGCTAAAACACATGTTTCTCAAGTACGAAGCTGTGAAGGAGGTAATGAAAAAATGTAAATAATAAAATCATCTTGGTAAGACGCAAAACGGAATCGTTAAATAGCCGGAAGATCGCTGCCGGAAGCGATGCGTGTGCGTTGCTTCGTGCAAGGCCGAGAAACTTCCGCTGCTTAGTCTGTGTCAGAGAACTATGACTTTACGAGTAAAACGTTCGAAATATTTCCGGTTCGAGGTTGGTGAATGATGACCATTTGGAGAAGCAAGCCTACTGATCAGCACGAAGGTGCTCCATGCCCGCTACGACATGTGGGTTCAAGAGGGCAGTATTCTCAACTCAACCGCTAGCAAGTCAAGTCATTTCGTGATATCGAATCAAAGCTGTAAATTTCGAGCGGTAGAGTTTCTACAAGTGGCCAGGAATGTGTACACGGCGTTTAGTGAACTCCTGTGCAGCCCGCTTGCTGAGATAACAACCAACGTTTTCACTGTAGCTCGTAGGGAGAATAATTTTCATGCTTTCTTTCGCGGGTCACATGGATTATTACCCTTTAGATTTTCCAGTAAGCGCATCTCGTATGATTTTTGAGTCAGTTACAGTGCCGTACTGCGCGAAGAACTGGGAGAGGTCAGACTCTTGAGCTTGCCAAGATATCCCGCCAATGAACACTTTCAAGGAGACATCGTTCGAAGAGCTTCCATCTAGAGATCGAATTTTCTTGGAGGAGGGTTTGACTTGGAAAGAGGAGTAGCCTCGCCGGTTATCTCCCGTGCCCAACCCTGTGATACTGCGGGGATGTTTGAGGTCCCGTGAGGTTTTTTCAAATTCTCGTGACACAAGTCGTCGCGAGGGTGTTGACTACATGTAGGTGTACAGCAGGGGGAGATCCAGGCGGACATTTTCTTGTATAATTGCTTCCAGTCCCCCGCCACCCAATTTATATTTCCTTCAGTCACCAGAGCACGGTTTTGGCTTAAGTTTTCTTGTGTATAATTATTCGAGTCCCCCGCCAGCGCCAGCGCCACCCACCAGGACACGGTTTTCACTCGACTTTTCTTATATTTTGCTCTGACGTACTCGCTCGCGTCCTCGTTGAATCAACAAATTGAAAAGTACCTGAGGATATCCTCAATGAAGGCATGGCTCCTCTCATTGGCTGCATTCGACTGTGGATGGTGTGAAGACGTCATGGACAATCTCGTACCAGTAGATTTCCACAGTGTTTGCCAAGAATGTAGAGGTGAATCTGGGGTCTCGATCTGAGATGATGTTCCTCGGAAGACCATGGAGCTTGAAGATATGCTGCATATATATAGAAGCAGTATGCTGAGCTGTCCAGGTCATGCTGAAGGGAATGAGATGACAGCGATGAGAGAATTGGCACATTACCACAAATATACTGTCGTGCCCATTAGTGGTGATAGGCAGGTCAGTAATCCAGTCAAGAGATACATCTAGCCATTTTGTCTTAGGCACACTATATCGTATATGTGCCTGACCATAAGGCTTGTGTCGTCTCGTTTTCTGGCGTTGACAAACGGGGCACTCCCGAATGTACTGGATGGTTGCCGTTGTCATTCATGGCCAATAATATCGGCTACGCAGAAGATGAAGCATGCGATTTTTGCCTACATGACCAGACATAGTGGCTGAGTGGCACTCATGAAGGAGAATAATGTGGCGAAGCTGTGTGATCTCACCGTCATCTGTGGGGACTTTAGCTGTAGGTGGAATGTACAGCTGTCTGCCATATATGGTCTTGCGGTAGATCAACCCCTGAATGAGCTCGAAGCTGAAGCTGCTGACTGACTGTGATGAAGTCGATGATGTCAGCTTAGCCAAAATAGTCTGTGCAAATGTATCACGATCATATTCGGATATAATGATGTCGTGTAGCTGATGAGCTGATGAAGAAGATATAAGAGCAATGAATGTAGGATCTGCAGATGGCATGACTTCGCTGATGTCTATGTGTTGCAGACAATCAGTGAGTTCAAAGAGTGCAGAGATACGAGTGAGTGCGTCTGCAACCTTATTCTTATCGCCAGCAATGTGCTCTATACGGAAGTTGTACTCGGAGAGCTCATCCAACCACCTTGCCTGTTTGGGGCTCAGTGTGGATTTGGACTGGAAATAAACCAGTGGCTGATGATCTGAGCGTACAATAGTCTCAGGAGCTCCCAACAAGATGTGGCGAAAGAATCGGAAGCCCTCCACAATGGCAAATAGCTCGATCTCAGGAATAGGCCAACGTCTCCGTGTATCGGATAGAGTGACGTTGTGATAGCCACATGGCTTCATACCTTTTCCTTGATCCTGGAGTATCACTTGACCAACGTGTGTGCCTGATCCATCGACCTCCATAATAGATGGCAGTTTCTGATCAACTGCTGCTAAAGCAGCTAGTGACGTAAACGTGCGCAAATAGTCTGAGAAGGTTTGGTTCCCTTGGTGCAGCGCCATCAGGTGTTTCTTGGCCACTGATCTCTTATGAGGGTTACCAAATTGGCTGAGGAATATCCTTCTGACCATCTCATATGTGGCATCCGCTTGCTGTGCCACGACCTGGAAATAGTGTCGGTCATTGGTTTGGATGAGAGTCAGGAATACTGTGATCAGGTCCTTGTCCTTGGCTCCTGGATAAGTGAACTGAAAATACCGGTCCACCGTGTCCAACCAAACTTCTGCGTCCTGTCCAGATTTGAATTCCCTAGGTGGTGTCATCTTCACCTTTGGAACCAAATTGGGTGGAGCTGGTGCTGGAACAGAATCATCGTCAGGATCTGTAAAGACTATTGGAGAATTGTCTTCTGCGTATACTCAACTTCTGGTTCCTTCGGTTCATTGTGAGGATCCCTATATCTGCTCATATCGGGCCTCATACGACTGATATTGTCGAAATATCCTATCTGGTCGAATCTGGTCTGAGTATTGTCATAACCAGCGATCCACTTCGGAACCTTGAACCGGCTGTATGAATCATAGGAGCCTAAGATGTCGAAAAACCATGTTGCTGGATCTGGATTGATGGCTGGGATTTCTGGTTCTTCCTCTTCGAATACCACCATGTAAAAAACAAAACACAACACAAAAAATGCCTTCAGCTATCTGAGTGTGTGTTGGTATACAGTAATCACCCACCTTTACGAAAACAGGAGATATGGGGCAAACCTACCGATATTCACCAACTTGGGTACCCCCCCCCCGCCAGCGCCAGCGTCCTATGAAAACGCTATGAATAGTGGACCGCGATCTCTTCACTCAGCCAGCGCATTTCTTAGCCATCCACATGGACACGCACCTAGCGCAGACATTTTCTTAAAATTTTCACAGTATAATGAGCGTATGAACACCAGCTGTCCACACATATGTATATGATGTGTTGTACTAGTTGTCCCTTATTATTTGAATTGTGGTTGTATATCGATGTACATGAAATATTGAGAGAAGTAATATATTGATGTCACATATATATAATATCATATGTAATATTTGCAAATGCCAGCAATTCTTTCTTAGCTATAAGAAATTGGAGACTCATATTTTAGGCCGGCCGGCCAGCACCAATATTTCTTATTTTGGTCCGTGCCATAACCTTCAAAAACCAGCCAGCGATATTCACCAACTTGGGTACCCCTGAAACGCTGGCTACTTTCTTATCGTCGGGTTTTCTTAACGGTGAGTGATTATATATATATATAGTATATATATCTATGTTATATACATATAGTATATCTGTATGTTTACATACATGTAGTACATTTGTACATTATAATGAGGTAATTATGTATATATATATCCACCGTCTTCCCCCCTCAAGGAAGTGTGAACATACGGCAGTTGTCAGTTGCCCCTGTACCTCATATATAGCATGCAGTCCTTATAGGAAGCAGCTGTTACAGTTTTAGGGTTGCAGCCCTACAGTCTTTGGGTTGTAGCCCTGCAGTTTTTGGGTTGTTGCCCTGCAATTTTTGGGTTGCTGCCCGAAATATTATCATGTCTGTGCTGATTACAGCATGATATATATATGCCAAACACGAAGTGTATCCAATATTTAGGTGGCATTTAGGGCATGTTACGTTACAGTGGCCCATATCCCCCACAATGTGTTTAGGGTGTTACTTGGTATCAGTAACCCTAAAATAGGTAAAATTGAAGCAGTATAAATATTTTGCAAACATATTTAAGCAAAACTGCATTTAATTGCACACTGTATGTTACGTGGTTTGCAGGAGGTATTTTACACCCCTGACACACACATTTAATTTTAGGGGTGTTACAGGGTGTTACAAGTGCTGCATAAATCAGGGAATATTTGTTGATAGCTGAATAATCAGATCAGCAAAAAAAATCAACCCGATTTTTTCATTTTGAAATCATGCGTGGAGCATTTTTACGCATTTTGTTACAGCCAATATGTATAATCCTATATATTACACACCTAATATCTAGGGTGTTACACGAGATATGACCATGGTCATTATGATTTTCTGATACCTTAATAGGTATAAAATCATAATATCAAATAAAATAGGGTCGAAATTTCAATTTTGAAATCTATCGCAAACGAATTTCACCCATTTTGCCCAATTTTCGGCTATTTATTGTTTTCCATACGATAGTATCATCCATGAAAATGACAAGGAACCGATCGATGAAGTCGAAGAATGCTCGATTTCCTACACGTAGAGCTGTTGCAGGAGCATTGGTCAATCCGAAAGGCATAACTGTCCACTCATAGGAACCGTATCTGGTGCGGATAGCTGTTTTGTGAATGTCATCTGGATGTATAGGGATCTGATGGAAAAACTGATTGAAGTCAAATCTGCTAAACCATCGTGCACCTTTTAGCTGTTCAAGAAGGGTGTCGTGAGGTGGCAATGGATAGGGTGACATGACATAACCTAGTGATTTTTGTCTAAAACCTAGTGGGACTGGTACACTATATAGTGGAACGTGATTTTTCATATAGTGGCGTACCCAACACGCGAAGATGTCATCGGGTTGTCGGGATCTTGCAGATGCGTACTGTATGTCATTCAAGTTTTTAAACCGCTCGCAAAAATACAGTTCCACTATATAGTGTACCATTTCTATCATATCGGGAGGGCGGGGTCCTCGTCGAGTATTATCGAGGAATGATTGAAGATTGTCGAGGCATCATTCCTTAAACCCTAATCTCGATGGTTTGTTACTCAAGCAGTATATCAAATCGACTGATACTCGGGCTACGTTAACCAATATTTAGAGGGTCAAGATGACCTCGGATCAAAAATTTGACAAGACACTGCAGAAAGAACAGCTCGAGAAGTTGACAACATAGGTCCCCAAATTTTCAAAGGACCTTCGAGGAAGCCCCTAGCAGCTCTTTAAGCGAATGAGCCAATTTAGCAAAGGGTAATAGACAAGAATGTAGTAGTTCCACTATGTAGTGAAATTGGTACACTATATAGTGTAGCAGTTCCACTATATAGTGGAACTGGTACACTATATAGTGGTCAATTCCACTATATAGTGGAACTGGTACACTATATAGTGTACCAGTTCCACTATATAGTGGTACGCCACTACATAGTGTACAAAAACCACTAGGTTTTGTACCAACACCCCAATGGATACGTGTCCTTAATTGTGATGTTATTAAGGGCTCGATAATCACAGCACATCCTCCACTTCCCACCTGGCTTAGGAGCGAGAATGATAGGACATCCATATTGAGATGATGACGGACGAAGGATACCCAAGTCGACATATTTGATGATCTGTCGTTTGAGCTCTTCCATCATGGGCACTGGAATTGTACGTACTGGCTGCGATGGCGGTTTGTGCCCAGGTTCAATGTTGATTCGATGATAACCACCTTCAAACCGTTCTGGCCTATGACCAGCTGGAAGATCCTCCTGGAAAATGTCTGAAAAGTCTTCCCTCATTTGATCACGTGCTGTTGTGACCTCTGGGTCTTCCATAGT
>LGRX02000240.1:0-129044 GCA_001247695.2 Cymbomonas tetramitiformis
TGTCTCTTGGCACGCCCAGGAGCGCTGGTACTAGGCGAGTGTGGTGTCTCTTGGCACGCCCAGGAGCGCTGGTACTAGGCGAGTGTGGTGTCTCTTGGCACGCCCAGGAGCACTGGTACTAGGCGAGTGTGGTGTCTCTTGGCACGCCCAGGAGCGCTGGTACTAGGCGGTGTGGTGTCTTGGCACGCTCAGCCGCTGGTACTAGGCGAGTGTGGTGTCTCTTGGCACGCCCAGCAGCGCTGGTTCTAGGCGAGTGTGGTGTCTCTTGGCACGCTCAGCAGCGCTGGGCACTAGGCGAGTCTTGGTGTCTCTTGGCACGCCCAGCAGCGCTGGTTCTAGGCGACGTGGTGTCTCTTGCTTGCGCCCAGGAGCGCTGGTACTAGCGTCAAATTGTCTCTTAGCTTGCCTTGGGAGGCGCTGGTACTATGCGAGTGTGGTGTCTCTTAGCACGCCAGGAGCTGGTGTTACTAGGCGAGTGTATGGTGTCTCTTGGCACGCCCAGGAGCGCTGGTTCTAGAGCAGTGCGGTGTCTCTTGGCAGCCCAGGAGCGCTGGTGCTGGGCAGTGCTGGTGTCTCTTGGCACGCCCAGTAGCGCTGGTACTAGGCGAGTGTGCTGTCTCTTGGCACGCCCAGGAGCGCTGGTACTAGGCGAGTGTGGTGTCTCTTGGCACGCCCAGGAGCGCTGGTACTAGGCGAGTGTGCTGTCTCTTGGCACGCCCAGGAGCGCTGGTACTAGGCGAGTGTGGTGTCTCTCTTGGCACGCCCAGTAGCGCTGGTACTAGGCGAGTGTGCTGTCTCTTGGCACGCCCAGGAGCGCTGGTACTAGGCGAGTGTGGTGTCTCTTGGCACGCCCAGGAGCGCTGGTACTAGGCGAGTGTGGTGTCTCTTGGCACGCCCAGGAGCGCTGGTACTAGGCGAGTGTGGTGTCTATTGGCACGCCCAGGAGCGCTTGTACTAGGCGAGTGTGGAATCCTTCGTCTTATGTTGGGGTTCGCCCGTGTCCTTGTTCGCTTTTTAGTTTTAGGGTCGCTGAAGAGTGCTATTTAGGCCGGTGAGAAGTGCGATCACGAGGATCCTCACTTAGAAACGGCCAACCATGAATCTGTAGTCTGGTGACTTACAGGTCGGGCCTATCCTGAGGCATGTGCACGAGCTGCTCCGTTCGCAAGGTGCTTCGCAAGGTGAGGATAATAGTAACACAGAAAGTGACGATACCGAGCCGGTGGACGGAGATAACAACAATCATACGGTCGAGGAATAAGTTGACATTCATCCTACTTTCGAGACCCTGTTCCCGAGCATAGCCGACCTTATTGCGCAAATAAACTGCTGAGATGCTGTATTCTGCAGCATCTTAATACTTTGCTGTCACTTTTTATTTATATTCGCACATTTGCATTGGATCGTCCCTGTAGCTTCGTTACATATGCAGTAAGCTTCACATTGGTAGTATCCAGCTCAGATTGTATTCAAAGCTCACACGCCGAGCTTGAATTTAGCTTGAGGCTGTTTTCCGTCTCGGTACATCAATGTAATGGTTCCCGCATCAATTTGGATTTCAATGATTGCCCTTGCCACTTCACTTGATTATTCACAGCCATTAACCGCTTGTTCAGCACTAAGTGCTGCATTTGAATATATGTGTATACACATGATGCTCCCCATACAGCCCCGAAAGTCCCCTAGTAAACCGCCTTTACCTCTCCCAGTACCTCGAGCAACCTCCTCATCCCTCAGACCCAAGCACCCCCCAACATCCCATGGCTTGCATGTGCTAGCATGCTGACTGGCATATGCCGGCGCGCTCATGCAATGACGAGGCAACTTCAGACCCGCCATGGGAGCGCCAGGCGAGCTTGTGCTGATACAAGCGCTCCTGCTAATATCGACGTGTATATGTGTGCGCCGCGCTCATGCTGCAACATACAGGTATGTGGCACAGTTTGGTGCATGATTTCAGGAACGCTTCTTGATAAATAGGAATATTCCCGTTGTGCGCATTGTGCGAATATTGCATGAAGGGATTTGGACAGAAGTGTACTGAGGATGCGATTGCATTTGATACTGGTGATTCATTCGGAAGCCATTATTTTGTGGCTATGAATGCGTGAAATACTAGGCTTTACATGTCTATGATATTTTTTTGTATTTCTTCATTTGTTGGCTGGCGATGTACTCTAAATTGCGGTTTGACGAGCATGCATACGACCCGTTCGTGTTCCTTGTGTTTAGACATGTTGTATCAAGTGGTTTGACTTGATAGCAAAATTAAATTGCACTGTGTCTACATTGCTCGGGCGGTGGATGTGCACATCACCTGTCTTCGTTGGGAGTATTATTACAATTGTGCATATAGCGAAGCCTTCGTTTGATGATAACTTCATAATGGATAGCATCTTCAAGGGGTTAGCTTGATTTTTAGATATTTTGGCATGAGCTATCGCCAAAGATAATATATCTATACCTGTGGTAAAGTGTCAAAAGGTCTGTTTTAAGGAAGACGCATATGCTGGCAAACTCTCCGATCTTGCCAGCAAAAAGCAAATTACTAAGCTATCAAGTGGCATTAAAAATAGTCGTATAACCCACATATAAGTCATCCGCAAATTGTTACCGTATGCATCCTATTCACGATGTTTGCAAAATGTTCTTCACATACTGCGAACTCCGGTTGTTTCTTATGATGGAATCTAGTAATTCGATTTTTAGCTTAATGAGCGCCGCGGGAATAAGACACACAGTAACCAAACTTGCCCTGCACAAAATATCAAGAATATACTCTTCGTATGTAATACGTACATGTTAAGTTTTCTACACGTACACGGTTTGTGCATCATTAAACAGAATACGGACGAACTCGAGATCTGACATGCAAGCTCGGGGTAACTCCGTTCATACCTATACGTGGCCTACTTTAAACAGATTTATTACTTGGCGCGTAAAATTCACTGATGCAAGGAAGATGTTCTCAGGCAAAATTCGACCTAGGTATCCAATATCTATGCCGGAAATATATACATAGGCCGTGCACCCATATTATTGGATCCAGCATCATACTGGGATCCCGCGGAAGTGTGTTGCATAGTAGAACCCCCCACACCTGCAAAACGAACAGCAATAGAAACAACCAGTCGGTAAAAACAACAATAATAAGTGCAAAGTATCATAGGGAGTAGAATCGCGAATTTGCGCACCGTTAAATAAAGCCTCTCCGCGCGATCAGGTGCCGCCGTTATGTAACAGGCGCTCACAGTACCTGCCCAAATTCACAACATGCTTACCGGTACACTTGAAACCGGTCACAAAATACATATATATTATATCATCATGGCCAGCTACCAAAGATCATCCTGCCAGGGCAAGCCTAAGACGCGCTCCCGAATTTCCATTAGAATAAACGAAACTAACCGCAACTGCCTGACATGAAAAAATTGCAGCGCAAGAGGCTGAGAATGCGCAAAGAAAATAGTTAAACCAAGTTTGTGTCGACCACAAAATGTGCGGACGCAGCCGCGCGAAGAGGAATCATTCAGGCAATCGTATACCAAATCCAAATCGAAATATCGTTTGCTGCTCCTGCCGCTGTTTGTGGCATGCGTGCTAGACTAATAGTCGCGTCACGACTAATAATAGTCGTGACACAGGCTCGACACATACGAGAGACGCAGAATTCCCCCACAAAGGCTTTAAAGGAAGTTACTAAAGTGGATAATTTCTCGAAGGGCTGTCTATCCGAAATTTTGGCCCAATTTCGCTTCGTATTACTTTTTTGGGCCTGGATTTTGGCTGCCTCCATTATTTAGCCACCCGCACACACACACACACATACCATGACCATGTATTCACCTCATGCGACACCAAACCCTCAGAAGTTGGATATGCTTTCCCCTTAAACTTGAGGAGGCATACGCGGTGTTTTATTGTGCGTTTGGTTTTCTCAAAGATTTTTAAGGGAGTGTGCAAATTACAAGGGAGCAGATTTTGATGATTTCCGGTGCAAACCATGCCACCTCAACTCCGGTGCAAAAGTCCATTGTACCGGAAACAATGCAAAAACGTGTATATTTCCGGTGCAAAAACGTAGATTCTAGAAGCATAGCTGGCGCTGGCGGTGGGGACGGACCGCGGTTGGTACTCGGGCGATGCGTGGGCCGAGGGCAGGGGGTCCCAACCAACGCCAGCTATGCTTCTAGAATCTACGTTTTTGCGCCAGAAACCTGTAAGTTTTTTCATTGTTTCCGGTACCATCAACTTTTGCACCAGGAATATTCATTGTTCCGGATATATATAAGGAGGTGCACATTTCTGTAGCAAATATTAATTGTACCATAAACAATAGACATTTGCTACCGAAATATCCATTGTTCCTGATACATATATAGAAGTTGATTGTTCCCGGTACAATCAAAATTTGCTCCCAGAATAATGTAAATCCTTTTCTCAATAGTCCCTCCCACGAGGTATTTAGCACTGATTCTTCTTGCAGCGGATGATATCGGAATAGTCTTCTGGGGCCTCTCCAATTGATAGGTGCGGTTCTCACAGTTTTGCATTGCTCGAACACGACGCAGTTGTAACATACCATCTGTATGCATCATATGTACGATGTGCATTGTTCCTTTGGATGACGTATGCTCTGGCTGTAAAGCCATTTCATGCATACACTGCTCATCGAGATACTCGCTCGTGTCCGATGAGATCTAATCCATCCTGAGAACTTCAGCGGTTGTCCGCATGTGCCACTCATGTACTGCTGTAAGATTGTTGACGATCCAATTGCATTCGTAGAAACTTTTGCTTGCACGCCATCTGTCGATTTCATGTTTTTTTGTGTGTGTGTTTGGCATCAAATACAACTCACATGAGCATCCAAGATTGCTCGTGACAAATAGTGGGAGAGGACCCTCTCTCTCAACTAAAATGCAGTGTGCTGATTCATAAATATGATGAGATATCTCAGGTTGATGATGTATATCAGTTGCCAAGTGTGAAGTATGCGATGCACAGTTCCGTGTCTTCTGCGGATCTTGTTTCTTTCATACTGACAAAGTGCGTTTTTATCTGGTGCAGACTAAAGCTGTATTTTATGTCTCACTGAGTACTGCATCAGGGTTTTCTTCTGCTCGGCACATCCCGCTGCATCACACGGTAGCGCACCCTCTCCCTTCGTCCGCCTCTCGACGCAAAATCTCGCGGAACTTTACTCGTTGCTTTCCTCGTAGCCGGCATCGCCCCTCCCGCCTTTGCAGGCCCGCCTGTGCTCCAATACGAACCCGTGAACACTTGCTGGCACATCCCAATATGTTACAAACCTTTCACTCATCGTACATGCGTAGGACTTTAGGGAGCGGCAGCGGCAGCGGTAGCGGTAGCGGTAGTGGTAGTGGTAGGGGTAGGGGTAGTGGTAGATATGTCAATGGTCCATGAAGGCTGCTAACGTTGCCACATACCATGAATGCCCACCTTCACACTCGCACTGCGGGTGCCTCTCAGACTAAATTCTGAAATTCCCAACAGACAGCTGCCAGCTCCCACAGCCCTGCGCTCCAGTCTGTTCGCGGCCGGGGTGATCCTCGTACACACTTAGAGACACGAGGAGTGCCCAAAGGCCCAACCAGCACATCGAGCAAATCCCAACTAGCACTTGCTCGGAGTCCAATCACTCGTGCCATGCAACATGATTCAAACCTCAACCATTTAGGCAAGTGAGAGATTTGCCCACACCCTCTACCCGCTTCCGCCCGAAGAGCCGTGGACCTCGGCGGAAGAATATCGAACACTGCGATATAAGCCACACAACACGTTTGACGTCGTTCGTGGACACTCCGCGCAAGGCCCGATGACCAACGCAACAGCAAAGGCGAATTGGACAGATCCACGCACATACGCACATGCACACATTGATCATTGATACATAGTGCAGTCTCCTGTGGCTACGGGGTGCCAAAGGATTCGCAAGGATAAGCATACACACACATTGATCGGGGCGCAGGTCGCTGGCTGCGTGTGAGGCGGCGCGGCAAAAGTGGCTGTGCATACACTGAAACCGTTCTGCACAATACGCCCAATCACAGCTTTGCATGTTGCGTGACTGGGGAGCCAGGAGGACGCCGTGAAGTCTGGAAGGTCAGCTTGCCTGCAGCATGAACCTGACGCATTGCTGCAGCAGACTGCGGGCTGCCTGACACATGACACTGGTTCTGTGCATGGCATTTGAGCCTCGGGGGATCCAACGCACCACCCCCCCCCCAACCTCCCTCCCCGTCCCTCTCTCCCTCCCCTCCCTCCACCATTCTCAGGTGGCGCTGGCAACGCACCAACAGCTCCGGATTTTTTAGCTCCGGATTGGCGCTGCGGATCCACCTTCTGCCGTGGTACCTCATGGCGTTCCTTCTGCGGCGCCGTCTCTGGCCAATAGTCTATGTTGGTTGGCGTTGAAGAGTCGGCCCTGATTGGCGCAGGCCCGCTGAGCGCATGCGCCGTAGGTGGCTTGCGGCCGTAGCAACGCGCCAGATGGCGGTCGTTTGATCGCCTATCGCAAATGGGCTTCTCCCCTGCAAATCCAGCAACCGCGGCCGTGAGTGACTCAGCAAACTACCCCCCGCTTAGCCATGGCAACGTTCGCAGGATGGCCACAGCTTCTGCATGCGCCTTCGTTGGAATTGCCTCCGAAGCCACCTGCCCTCTCCGCGCAGCACCCCATCGCCAGCCCACCTCCCGGCAGCAACCCGTTGCTTGCCACCCCATCGCCAGGCCTCACATTAGCAAATCACTTTGTCCACGTCCCAGGAAGGCCGCCAAGGCGCCGGTTACAGCTCACACGAGAACACTGATGCCTTACGCGTCAAAAGCGCACGTAGCTGTCACACGCCCGAGATGTTCAGATCGCCACGCGCTTCTTTCTCACCCTCTTGCTATCGCCCTCTTACACTCTCTGCTGAGACGTCGCGGGAGCGTCAGCAAGGGCTTCCCCGCAGGGTGCCCGCAAGGCGGGTCGCGCGCGACACATTTCACAGTGGCGAGGGGTGTCATGACCGGTGCTTTAGGGGGGGCAACCTGGGTCCAGCACGCAGCATATGATCTCCTCGTCGAGTGGGTGCTCAGTCTCGTTGCAGTGTGGGTTGCGCCCCTCCTTGCGCCCGTGGTTCTCCCAGTGGTGCCACAGCCTGCCCCCGCACTCCGCAATCCGCCGCCATCCTCCACGTGGCAGGAAGCTGCATGCCAAGCGCGCTAAGCAACGGGCATCCACCTTCCATGATTTCACACTTCCGCGCTTCAGCTCAATGATTGGGTGACGCGGGCTTCAATGTGTCGAGCCCCACAGGCGCCCCTCGACCTCCCCCATCAGCACGCAGCCACCGGGCAGTCCGATTGGTCACAGGGAGCATGCATGGAGCGTCTGTGGGGGGTCACGGGCTGCCTGCGGGGAAGGTCCATGCACGGTGGCAGGCTGATCTGGGGATGGCACATTCACCCTCTGAACGCCTGGTCAAGGGTGTGAGGTGCCGGCACACGCGTACTCAGAGGGCGGCCAGCGGGGCACACTTGGCAAGGTCATCGGTGAGTTCCGTCTTGAGGTCGGGATAGCGATCGCTGTAGCACTTCAGGTCGTTGTCGGTCACCGGCCGGGGCACTCCCGCGGGCTCCGGCTTCCCCGAGACCTCGCGCACGCACCTCGTCTCCACGCCCTGTCCACTCATCGCCCAGTCAAGCCCACTGCCCAGGCATGACGGTTCCTCTCGCCTGACCTCGCTTTCGATGGAGCGATGCCTCACCGCCAGGGCCCCGCCTAGCCCCGCGCTAGGTCACCAGCTGTGACGGGCGGGAAGGAGACGGTTCGGCATATTTGCAGAGGTGCATGAAGCGACCTGCACTTTCGGCCTGTCGATGGTGATATTTAAGGAAGCCGGGATTATCCGCATTCGCACCGCTCAGCGAGTACGCCCCAATAGTGTACTCGGCCAGTCAATCGAAAGGTCTCCACTAGGCCAACATGAAATGCGGGGGGAACCGTCGATCTGTTGAATGGTGTATGGTTCCACGACTCGCAAGTCAGGTTGACGGTGGCGATTCGTTTACGATGCCACAATCCGGACTCGCGACACGTTGACGATTCGCTTTACACGATGACACACAGGCACTCCATAACTTCGGGTGATGGCATCGTGGCATCATACAGCACTGCAATTGGTGATCAATTTAGAACACCAATCACAATGGAGCTTTGATCCACTATGTAAGTAAGTAATTCGCCCAGGTTCCTCCTTATCGAGAGCAGGGGTTGCTTACCCGTGGTAGAGTTTCCTCCTCAAAGACATCCACCACGGCCTCGGATAGCCCCGCTTCGCTCCTGCCCGACCATCAACAGCCCATCAACATTGTCCAAAAGGCAGTAGCACCGGAATGTTGCGGCTATTAAAAAAGCAAGCGGCAGCCTGAGAGCACGGAGGGCGATCCTGGGCTCTTCTACTCCCTGCAGGCCGGCAATGGGGCATCAGCTCGGCCATTATGGTAAGGAGGCAAATATGATGTTCCTCCTGATTCGGATACTATTCTTACGGATTGCTGTGGGGGGCGAGGGAGAACAGGGAAAGAGATCGAGACCACCTGTATTCGGAGTACTGTGCGAGCAGTGGGCGGAGGAACGCGGCTTTGTCAGAGCCCCACAAACCGTCGAACACCTTGACACCGAACCCGTGCGCTGCACCCCGCGCGCTCTGCCCAATCCCACCAGCCCGATTCTCACCAAGCACATCGGTCTCAGCAGCAAAAGCCATGGCTGCATCAGCGGTGCACACCGGTCTCAGCAGCAAAAGCCATGGCTGCATCAACGGTGCACACCGGTCTCAGCAGCAGAAGCCATGGCTGCATGAACGGTGCACACCGGTCTCAGCAGCAAAAGCCATGGCTGCATGAACGGTGCACACCGGTCTCAGCAGCAGAAGCCATGGCTGCATCAACGGTGCACACCGGTCTCAGCAGCAAAAGCCATGGCTGCATGAACGGTGCACACCGGTCTCAGCAGCAAACACCATGGCTGCATCAACGGTGCAGGCTGGTCTCATCAGCAGAAGCCATGACTGCATCAACGGTGCAGGCCGGTCTCAACAGCAAAAACCATGGCTGCATCAACGGTGCATGCCGGTCTCAGCAGCAAACGCCATGGCTGCATCAACGATGCAGGCCGGTGCAAAAGCCATGGCTGCATCAACGGTTCTGCGGCCGCCAAAAGCAATCTTGTGCGCTTGGATGCACTTTTGCTCAATCGGATTCCCGACAGGGGAGGCCCGGACTGCCCGCAGGGAGGGAGCGCTGGGGGACGGACCTTGCTGTGGTTAAGGCACCCACAGGCCATCTCAAGCTCCACTACTCAAACACACCCGTGCTGCCCCTCAGTCACAGCCTCATCCGCACCCACAGGCCATCTCGAGCTCCACTACTCAAACACACCCGTGCCGCCCCTCAGTCACAGCCTCATCCGCACCCACGCGTGCCCAACAAGAAGCTAGGGACGATGGTGCCAAAGAGCTAGGGACGGGGGCAAGGGCACGATTGGGGAAGGGAGGTGGCCGGTAGCAAATGGCGTGATCGGGATGGGGAGAGAAGGCAGCGGGAAGAGAGCCAACGACAGGCAGTTGAGGTCAACACCGAGTGGGAAAGAGCCCCCGGAGAAGAAGCCGAGTTCATGAGGAGACCCGTGCTGATAGATTTTGAGAAAGGGTGGGGGGAGCGGGGCACGGGAGCAGGTCAGATTTGGAGAAGCACGAGGAGGGATGACAAAGGGGTGACGAAGGGGTGACGAAGGGGACAAAGGGGCCACAAAGGGGCGACAAAGGGATGACAAGGGTTGACGAAGGGATGACAAAGGGCGACAAAGGAATGACAAAGGGTGAAGAAGGGGCGACAAAGGGATGGCGAAGGGATGGCAAAGGGGCGACAAAGGGATGACGAAGGGGTGAAGAAGGGGCGACAAAGGGATGCCGAAGGGATGACAAAGGGCAACAAAGGGGTGACGAAGGGGTGACGAAGGGGTGACAAAGCGGTGACGAAGGGGTGACGAAGGGATGACGAAGCGATGGCGAAGGGATGACGAAGGGATGGAATGTGGAGGGGCAAGAGCGGAAGAACGGAACTTACAAATCGTGCCCCGATGTTTGCTCGCGCACTGCAACCCGAAGTCCGGGCGCAGATAATGAAACGCGAGGATGCTGGGAGGGGAGTGGATCGGAGGCCTCCCCCTGAGCACATCCCATTGCACGGAGTCCGGGAGCTTCACAACCTGCGACGGCATCTCCTCCGCCTCAGCCACCCTTCCGGTAGTGACCGACAGGCTTGGGGCTCCGAGAGTAGCCATGCCCGTCGCTCTCCAGTCACAGATGGCCATCTCCTTGCCGCCATCGCGCCCAGCATCTCGCCTCAGCGACAGCAGGGGCTGGCTTGGGTATCGACAAACGCAGCTTCCGTCGAGCCGCCAATCACAGTGCCTGTTCGCAGCTTCCGTGGAGCCGCCAATCACAGTGCCTGCTCGCAGCTTCCGTGGAGCCGCCAATCACAGTGCCTGCTCGCAGCTTCCGTGGAGCCGCCAATCACAGTCCCTGCTCGCAGCTTCCGTCGAGCCGCCAATCACAGTGCCTGTTCGCAGGAGAGTGCCGGGCGCATTGTATGCAGCGGTCGCCAAGGAAAATTACTTGACTGAGCGTTTCAACCCTTCGCTATGCGGGCCCACGTGCTAATGTAGGCCTCTGTTTGCACACCACGTTGTCTCTGAATGCTGATGCAAGCACCGTTGCCAATGTATGCCATGACCCTCCTCCCCTTGGATGCGTATAGATAAGCCGCTGTCCGCGAGGTAGCACCCAAGTTCCCCACTGCCCTCGTGGGTATAGCCTGGGAGCGGGGCGCGCACCTCCCGGAGTCGAGAGAGCTGGACGTGGCTGTCCGCCTGCGACTCCATCAGCGCGTCCGCGATGGCTCTGAACGCCTTCTTGCGCGACTTCTTGTGCACAGTATTGATCACAGCCACGGCCAACGGGGAGGTGGCCTTCTGCACACAGGCGCCACCCAGCGCAGCCCGGCGACCTTGTGAGCCGCGGCCAATGGGGAGGTGGCCTTCTGCACACAGGCGCCACCCAGCGCAGCCCGGCGACCTTGTGAGCCGCGGCCAATGGGGAGGTGGCCTTCTGCACACAAGCGCCACCCAGCGCAGCCCGGCGACCTTGTGAGCCGCGGCACCACTCCATCGCAGCACCCTTCGGCTCAACGCCCATGCCCTGGACCAGCGATTGCTGTGGCCGTCAGCTGCAGGCGAAAGGCCCCTCTGCCGTGGCCTCGAGTATCAGCCATCGAGGCCCTCTTGTGACAGCGAAACTGGGAAGCTGTCTCGGTGGCTCCGCTGAGATGAGCTGTGCACCGTTGATCTCGAATCTGTGCGGCAGCCGCAGCCACGTGTGATCGCTGGCCAAGCTCGCACGCCCATCACGAAACGCATCAAAGTCGGCCAGAGAGTGCGGACAGCCACCTCGGGGAGCAGGGCCGCGGTGCATGGCACCCACATGCAGCGCGGCTATGCAAGCCCCACGTGGGAGGCACGCGGGGAGACAGCGCGGAAGAGGAAACGCGAGAGAGAGATATGGAAAAGGACGAGCAATGCATGACATAATCGCACGGTGGCGGCAAGCGTTTGGGGCGGAGGCGACGAGAGCTGACCCGGATAACCTGTGGAGGCGTAGCGAGCGCGAGCACCGCCGGAGCAGGGAGCGCCGGGAGCGTGCGGTTGGCGGCGAGAAGCGGAGCGTTGAACATGATGTGCGGGGCGGTGAAGAGCGCCACACCGGCCACCGGGTGCAGGCAAGAGTTGCACGAAGCGTCGCGATGGGCGAGGTCACTCACGATGCCGGGCAGGTCAAGCAAGAGGTGCGCCACGAGCCTGCCCGAGGCCCCGTGCAATACGCACTCCTATCCATCAAACCGTTGTCTCATGCGCCGAAGTCCCGGTCGAGCCCTCACCACCGCATTAACCCATTCCCATTCTCCATCTCATTCTCACTAACCTCCTTGCCGAAATCCATATTTAGGGTTTTAAGGCTTTAGGATACGCCAAGACCCAGGTCGAGCCCTCGGATCATGGCAAACGCGTGTGCATTCAGTCCTGAAGCATTCACTTGGCCACCGACGTTTTTGTGAAACAAAGTTTTCGATGCCCTGGAGACTGTAGCGAGGGCTAACCCACTCCCATTCTGCACCTCATTTTACCTGTGTGGCCGTCATGCTTAGTCGATCTCCCTTCCTCCTTTTTCGCTCACGTGCCGAATGCCCCCCGAAAGCAAGCCTTTCTAATGCTGATCCCGGCACCTCTCCAGATGCAACTTCTCCTTTCACATGCCCCACACTCTTTTCCGGGAGCAGGCAGCCGGGAGACCCCACCCTCTGCAGACGGCGTGGAACCTCACCCGCTCCCGCCAGCCTTCTGGCCGTCCGGCGGAGACGCGTGCGAGCTCGCCGACAGGTTGTGCGCCGTCACTGGAACCCCGCGCGCGCGAAGCCAGGCCAGCGCCGGGCACTCCCCCAGCTCGGGAATCTGCAGCACGTGGGGCAAGAGCTCTGGAGCCTGCCGCTTTGCGGACGTCACCGCCACCTGGCACAACCCCTCTCGGCACCCCCTAAGGCGCACTTCCCAAAAGGCCGGCGGCGCTGCGGTCGTTTTCCCACCGGCGGCTAAACGACTTTCCACCGAGAGGTGTGTCGCGTGCACACGGCAACGCGGGTGTGTCAACCCAAGGAAGTCGCAAATGTGTCGGCGGCCTCCATATTTTAGGTAAGCGTGAACAGGGGCCCCGGGCGCGGCAGACCACCTTGCACCGTGGCGCGCGGGTGCTCTTGCCCGGCTTGCTGCTCACACCGGAGGAGGCAGCGGCCAGGGGCTCACTTCACGTGAGGTCCCTTCCCAGCAGCCACGATCTAGGCACGCTCAAAAGCGGGAGGCTACCAAAACACCCGCGGCTTCACGACTTCGGCGCCCCGCTGGCAACTGCACCAAAGCCGGGTGGCGCTTCCCGTGTGCCCGAAGCAACCTCCGACCCCGGTGCTCCAAACAAGTTAAACAAGTTGGCGACATCTTTCCTTAGATTGCTCTCCGGATCGGTATACACGACGGCTGCACCCGATTGGTTTCACCCGTTGAGCGTCCGCGCCGCGCATATTGAGCGCAGATCCACCGGTGGAGCCGCAGGGCCGTAGTCCTCAGGCATGCGCCGCACCTTGAGCATGTCGCCGCCAGGATCCTCGTCGGAGCAGTACGTAAACCACCGCAGGCCGCTCTCGTGACGCGCACCTGTGACACATGCCACCGTACCCGTTGGTGTCACGTCACATGCCACCGTACCCGTTGGTGACACGCCACATGCCACCGTACCCGTTGTTGTCACGTCACATGCCACCGTACCCGTTGGCGTCACGTCGCGCAAGTTCGGCCCTGCAGCGGGCAGCGCCCGAGAGCGCCAACAGGAAGCAGCCTCTCTGCAAACTGAGAGAGGCGGTCAGCAAGCGCGGCCACAACACTCCGCATCTTGGCGCGAGCCAGCTGGCAAGCCGGTATTGGACCGCCAATTGCATCGGAGCAGGGTGCAGACAGGCGAAACCCACGCGCGCGCACCCGCTGCCCCAGGAGTCGTTAGAAACGAACCACCTGGTCCAGAGCTGAAGACCAGGGGTGCCGCAATGGACTGAACGGCCATGCGATGGACTGAGGAGTGGCGGGCGGCGCTGAAAGCGCGGCGGTCGCGCGCAGCGCCGTGCTTCGGGCCGCGCCTCCGCCGAGGCCAGCGCCTCCCGCGCAGCTATGCCAGGCCTTCACAGAACTCTGAGGGGGAAATGCGGAACTCGCGCCCCTTCCTCCGTGACGGAGCGCCCCTTCCTCCGCGACCGAGCGCCCCTTCCTCCGCGACCGAGCGCCCTTCCTCCGCGACCGAGCGCCCCTTTATTGGCCAAGGAAGGGGCGCTGCTTCTGAGTTTGAGAAGCAGCGACGGTTGGCCACCTCGCCCCTCGCACCTCGCACCTCGCACCCGGGGTGCCAGCAAGTTCGACCATCGGACGGAGGGCTGAGAAATAATGCAGATAATACTGAGCAGCCCTGCGGGATGAGCCCCGCGCCTGCCGGTAGGGTATACTTGGTGGGACGTGAGGGGATGCCATTGAAAGCACGCGGACGTACCACTGCTGTCGCCGGTGAGCCTCCGCCAGAGGGAAGGCGCTAGCCCTCCGTACGCCCGCTGCCCGATCAAGGCGGCGTGGTCGCGCATCAAGGCCGTGTGGTACTCGCGCGCGACTTGCACAACTAGCGGCGCCGCCAAGAGGAGCAGGCCTAGGGGCAGCGCCACGTTGTAGTGACTCGGCGTCAGCCACGGTTTCCGGCTTTGGCCCGCACCAGTCACCAGCCGCCAGCTGTGCAGGCAACCTACCAAGGCACTGCCCAGAAAAACAGAGGTCCAGGCCCTTGGCTCAGGGGCCAACGTCTGAAGTCAGCGGAGCCTCAGCGGGCGGCCGCGCCTCTGCGCAGGGCGCTCAGATCACACATGAAAGTCAAGTAAATCATAAAGAAGGGTAATTGTAAACGCGCCATTGGATGCTTCGAAAAAAGAATGTTGCATCGAGAAGTATAGCAGCTGTTTGGCAAAGCCCGGGCTGGCTTTGTCGCTTGGGAACACCCTAAGAGGTCACACATTGCAGGTGGACCAGGCCCGAGGGAAGAGTTAGGGTCAGGGTCAGGGTCACGGTTACAACCAGGGTCAGGGTTAGGGTCGAGGTCAGGGTCGAGGTCAAGGTCACAGCCAGGGTCAAGTCAGGATGAGGATGGGGATCTAGGTCGGGGTGAGGCTCAGGGTCAGGGTTAGGGGCCAGGGTCAAAAATCAGAGTCTGGGATGGGATAGGGGTCCAAGCAACAACCAGGGTCAAGGCGACTACCCAAGCCGGGGATGGGGTCCGGGGGCGAGAGTCGGAGTCAGGGCCTGGTGGGACGCCTGTCTGAAAAAGGTGAAATGCGCGGACAAGAAGTGGGCCGCGTGAATGCACCGAGCACAAGTCGGAGCCGGTGAGAGATGGGGATGAGGCGACCAGAAAGCTCGGGAAGATCTTAAGAAGGTTTGTGGAAGAAGAAGCCACTTATTCAGGATCGGCCCGAGCTCGACTAAATCGTCCACGCTTGGGCCGAGCCGTATGTAAGTTTCGGCCCGAGAATCAGTGAACCAATCAGAAGCATGCGCTCTTTTCTATTGGTACTCCTTTTCCCGGTCACCGGAGGCCCCTGCTCGGAGCTCGGAGCGTGGGACTGCGGCAGAGGGGCTCAGGTGCCAAGCAGAGTCCGTAGCAGCAAGGCCAAGGGAGGAAGGCGGGAGCGTAGTCCACAGCCTATGTTGTTCAGCCGTAGCCAGGCGGCCACCACAGCAGCGCTTGGCAGTACTCTCGCTGCCTCCACCTCGAGCCGCTGCTTGCGCAGCAGCGCTTGGCAGTACTCTCGCTGCCTCCACCTCGAGCCGCTGCTTGCGCGCCTCCCCCGCCTCCCCCGCCTCCCGTGCCGCATGGTAACCCCAGCCCGCCGCTGCCACCGAGGCCACTTCTCCCAGCAGGCTCATCCCTGCATCGCCAGCAAAAACGCCCCCTCACTCAGCACAGCCTCGTGATGCAGACGCGCGGTGTGGGTCACAGGGATATCCCGGTGGTGCGGTCAGGCAGACGAACCCATGCCTCGATGCCTTGCGCAACCGCATCCCCGTTATCGAGGACCACTGCCAGGTGAGCATGCCGGGTGCCATCAATGATCACAGCCGGAAGCAATCCATTAGTTTCAGAATGGAGGTCAGCCTCGGGAGCAACCGAGCCCGGGTGAGATGAACCTGCCGGCAGGCTGATACGGAGTGGCTCCAGGACGACATGCCCGAGGATGAGCACCACCCCAGCGATAACCGGCTCCGGGTGCGCTGCTCCGATCAGCTTGCCCCGCGCCAGCCGCACGTCTTCCACTCCCCCATCCCAGAAGAGGTGGCCACCCACTGTTGCGCATACCCCGGAGACAATAACTGCCAAAATCTGCAGCAAGCCCCCCCAGGCCACTTCCTAAGCACTGCCACTCGCAGCACTTCTCAAGCGACGCCTTCACCCCATCGCGTACGCCACGTCCCGAGCCTCAATGCTCGAGCAATGTTTGCCACTAAGATTCCACGGAGGTAGACTTGGGGGTTGAGGGTCTAGGGTGTTAGGCCCGGCCCTAGGGGGAGTAACGCCCGCCTATGCCACGTGGAGGCAGCCAGCTCAAGTTCAGAATTGGCTGGTGGGGGGCATGCGGCGGCTCTTGCACCTTCAAAAGTTGTCATAACTAGACGCCACGTGTGAGAGGCAGAATCCGTGAGTACCCCGCAAATGGCTCGGGATGACTTGAATGAATTTATAATTATCTGCCACTGTAGAATTCGATGGGAATGGTACCCATCATGAAAGCCACACGGACGGAATCGAGAATGCCATCGACCGATGAGAAAAGGGGGAAAATCATTTCCGAAATGGTGACCGTTAGATCACGCTTAGTTTTGTTCGCTTGCAAGTTTTCTGCTGGTTAGAAAGCGCTTCCAAGTCGACGAGGGAAAAAATCAGAGTGTTGCAGGGTCACTTATGATATATTATATGATATATCACACGTGAGAACACAACTGAAAGGTACCGCAAGCAATGATATTAGCACTGGTAACAATCATCCCGGAAGAATTCTTCCAGATGGTATGATCCTCAAAAATCCCGCAAGGGTAAGAACTTGGCGCAATTTGCGCTTCCGAAGTTGATACCCGTCAAATTCGAAAGCAACTACGTCCGCCCATATGTTTTCTAAGAAGCATATGGGCGAAAGAAGCTTTTCACAACAGAAGATGTTCGCTGGGAAGCGTAAAATGTTCCGTTGAGTTGCGCGATCCGAAGCGAAGCGGATCCGCGGATCCGCCTTGCTTCCGCTTGGGCCCAACCAAACGCCGGTGGCCCGGATATGTTAGACGTCCTAAGAGACGTGTTGCAGGTGCATATGCTGGTATTATGCGAAATATGTTGCAACATGTTGCTCATTAAACCTTAAAAAAATGCCGGATCATCATGATCTAGAAGATTTACTGCACCTCAGCCGGAGGTGCAGTGGGGGGAAGGATGCACTCAGTGTCAAAGGGCAATATACGCCCTTGGATGAGGCCTCCATAAAAAAATAACGGGGATTTTTAGCCTCGCGCACGCTCAGGTAGGCCGACGTACAACCGGACGGGCGAGGCGGAACAGCGCAGGATCCATTAGTTTTTCAGTGCAGTTAATTATAAATGATTCAAGGGACGATCAGTCATTTGCGGGGTACTCAGAATCCGTGGGATCCAAAAAACTCCGCCGTATTCACAAGGGGAGGCCCCATGGCATTCACAAGGGGAGGCCCCGTGGCATTCACAAGGGGAGGCCCCGTGGCATTCACAAGGGGAGGCCCCGTGGCATTCACAAGGGGAGGCCCCGTGGCATTCACAAGCGTTCACCATTCACAAACTCTCAGATCAAAGCGCATGCACGACACCCCACCCCACACACGCACCCGCACTCACAATGCAAGCAAGCTTTTCAATGTATGCGCACAGGCCTCCACGCCAGCAGCCCGAGGGCCGACGCACCTGCTCAAAGGACGCGGGCGCCCTCGAGCCCCCGTGCGCCATCCAGGCCGCGGCGAGAAGCGCAGCCTGAGGGAGGCTCGTGGAGTGCAGAGCTTGCAAGGGCGACACACGGTGGGCGAGGCGGAGCCCACAAGCTGCGTGCTGCCACAAGGCCGTGCACGCTGCGCTGGCAGCTCCGAGCCCAAGCGCCCTCCACGGCACCTGCATGTGGGCCGGCAGCTCCGGGTAGGCCTCAAACAACTGTCCCTGTAAGCTGGCCTAGGCAGAATCCCTGGCAGAATCCTAGGGTTCTAATCACAGAGCCCTAATGCGCCCACGGCGTGCATGTCCCACGTTTGTGGTCGTCTCGATCCGCGGTGGCTCGCAAAACGGTGACCGAGGTTTGAGGGTCGGCAGGACAATAGGCCAAGATGTTCCCGAGACAGATTGTGTGATGGGTACGAGCCCATCAGAGTTCCAACGCGCTGATTCTGCTGGCAGGCCGCAGTCAAGTGACCGGCACACCGACAGCGGGTGCAACCCAACGGAAGGGAGGCCGGCTTGCGGATGAGGCGTTGTCTCACCTGCGCAGCCTCTACGGAGCTGGCGAGGAGCGCCAGAAGGACCACAACCCTGCAGCCACCATCACAGAGCCACCACCCCCTCAGCAGGCTCGCTCGGCAACCCATCCCCTGCTCACGTTGTATCCTGAACCGCGCTATCTTGGATCAGCGGCCACCGTCGCTTGGACCCTCCGCTCTCTTGGATTGTAAGCCCCCAACGTATGGGACAACGACCTGAAACTCCCTTCACTCCCGTTAGCGCCGGCAACGCTCACATGGACCCTTTGACGTTCAGCGGAGCGCCAGCACCGTTCACATGGACCCTTCGATTTTCAGCGGAGCGCCAGCACCGTTCACATGGACCCTTCGATTTTCAGCGGAGCGCCAGCACCGTTCACATGGACCCTTCGATTTTCAGCGTTGGCATGTGGAGTCTTGGGAAGTAATGGGGACGGTGGGAAACAGCAGGGAAGTGGTATCAAAGGATGAAGTTCACGAGACTAGCAACCGCCGGTGGAAACAATAAGTCGCTTTAGGGTGTTGATGCACCCTTCGCATGGCAGCAAGGTGGTGCGTGAGGAGAGGATGAGTCAAGCGGGGGCGGAAACCCGACGCACCCGACAGCAACGCTGATCTGCCACAACGGGCGGTGGCCCTCCAATTTATTCTTCGAGGTGTGCAAACCAGTTTCGAGGAGGAGCAGCACGGGGTGCACCAACAACCTGCCGGGATGATGCACGCCGCAGTCTAGCACTGCATTTAAAGATAATATGTTGCATGAATGATGAAAGCAACTACACAACCTGGTCAAGATGCAGTGATGCATGAATGATGAAAGCAACTACACAACCTGGCCAAGCTGCAGTGATGCATGAGTGATGAAAGCAACTACACAACCTGGCCAAAGATGCAGTGATGCATGTTGTGATAGAAAGCAACTACAAAACCTGGCCAAGATGCAGTGATGCATAGTGATGAAAGCAACTACAACCTGGCCAAAGATGCAGTGATGCAGGAAGTGATGAAAGAAACTACACAACCTGGCCAGATGCGGGGATACTATGAATGATGAAAGCAGCCCTATCTGGCCAAGATGCGGTGATGCAGGGTGATGAAGCAACTGCACAACACGGCCAAGATGCAGGGATGCATGAACTATGAAAGCAACTACACAACCTGGCCAAGATGCAGTGATGCATGTGTGATAAAGCAACTACACAACCTGGCCAAGATGCGGGGACGAATGCATGCATTATGAAAGTAACTACACAACTTGGTCAGATGCGGTGATGCATGGTGATGAAAGCAGCTACACAACCTGGCCAAGATGCGGTGATATGTGTGATGAAAGCAGCTACAACCTGGTCAAGATACGTGATGCATGGTGATGAAAGCAACTACACAACCTGGCCAAGATACGGGATATGAATGATGAAAGCAACTACACAACCTGGCCAAGATGCAGTGATGCATAGTGATGAAAGCAGCTACACAACCTGGCCAAGATACGTGATGCATGAATGATGAAAGCAGCTACATCTGGCCGGAATGCATTGACAAATGGTGATGAGAAACGCTTTGCTGGCCTGGCCAAGATGCGAGATATGGATTATGCAAGCAACTACACAACCTGGCCAGATGCAGTGATAAATGTGTGATAGAAAGCAACTACACAACCTGGCCAAGATGCAGTGATGCATGTGTGATGAAAGCAACTACACAACCTGGTCAGGATGCAGTGATGCATGAATGATGAAAGCAACTACACAACCTGGCCAAGATGCAGTGCACGCCACAGTCCAACAACGGGCCGTGGTGCATAGGGCAAAAAGCGAGAGTCGAGAGCGACGGTGGCGCATACCTAGTCAGGGCATAAACACGGATGCCCGCGGAAGCTAGGCACAACAGCGCGCACGCGGTCGACAGCCCGCCGATGGCAGCAAGGCACCAGTTCTCGAACGGCGGGAGACGCTTAACTTCGAAGGTGTTGCGATAGGCGGCTAGCAGCTGCAAGAATATGACGCTCATCAGGGTGTGACACAGCGAGAGGCCGATGGCACCCGCAGCGTCGGAGGGCTGCAGCGCGCCCTTACTGGTTAGTGCACCCAGCGCCGCGAGGGCCACCACGCCCAGCCAGACAGCTCCAGTAATTCGGACGGCTGGCACCCTGGCGGTGGTATTCTTCCCGCCACCTTCTGCAGCTCCACTCCACTTCACTTCTAGGGCCGCTCGAGGCGTCCAGTCCTGCACAAGGCGTAAGCCGACTTTTGAGTGCGAGTCGCAGCCTCGGTAAGATCAAGCCGATTTGAGTCGCCAGGCACTCCCCTGATCGCATGTGGGCAGCTCGTTACGAAGCAACCTGCGCTCAAGGGATAGTGAAGTATCGGTGTCTGATTGTGAAACGCGGGAGCCGGTGACAACGTACAGTGATACCTCCGTGGAAGAGGTAGGAGCGTACCTCTAATCCGAACTTCAGAAAGTTTGTTAAGCGCACCACAAGGGGCTGTCTGAGGAAAGCAAAGAGATCTTGCCCATCGGGATTTTCGTCTACGACTTTGGCGTTAGCAACTGTAAACTCGTTCCGCGCATGCGCCACCGTTGCTGACTCGAAGGATATACGAGAGGGGAGAATACGCGAGGAAGAAGCTTCCTGTCACACAAGAAGGAACAAACGTGAGGGTGATCACAGAGACCTGTTTCGTAAGCACCCGAATCGAAAAACAAACACAGCAACAACGCAGTCTTCTCTTGGAGTTGATGCGCAGTAAGAGAAACACCTCGGGAATCTGTGTGTGCATCTTCGAGGTTGTGCACTCAGCTTTAGGCAAGCGCAGCTACAGTCATATTTTTTTGTTTAGGTATCTTTCATCGCTGTGTGACAAATGCAAACTTTGGGGCGGTTTTTCCTCAAACTGCAGCGCGCAATTCCTCCTCGAAACCATAAACACAGTGTAACAATCCCATGCAACCACTCGACTTAGAATTTGGATGGATTAACTACACGCGACGGTCTGGTGTTCAACTGTTCATGCAACATTCAAATAACATTACGTTTAGGAATTCCTATCGTATGATTATTGAACAGTTCACGAGCAGTTGTGTCCTGTGCTCCTGTCGAGAATTTGCATCGCGATACAGGAATACCCAAATTTTGGGGATATTTTCTCAATGTGTAGGGAATGTGAATGTTTTGTTATGGATGCATTCATTGCGAAAACGAAATTTGCAAAAAATAATTTGTGTGAGCTTGTAAACAGCTTCTTCCCCGAAATAAACCCTCTCACAAGTCAGAGCCTCCGGACGCGGCGATTTTCTCCCGATTTTATCGATTTTTTATTTATTTTCTGTGGTAGTCCGGAGGAGTTACGAGCCAAGGCTGCAAGTCGGCGCGCTCGCGCGCTGGCGGATGGGCCGCTAGCGGTAGTTTTTACCCACCTGACGCCGCGTCAGCGGTTCGGCGCGGGTCGGAAAATTGTTCCCGCCCCGCTCGTGGCCTAGCGCGCTCGCGGGTGCCCTGCTCTTGACCCGCAGCCGCACCGTTGTCGGTTGGGGTGATTTTGGCTTTTGATTGTCGTGTGACTCGTCGATTTTGCATTTTGGCCTAGCACGTGCTGCCCTGCCCAAACGAATGGCCCTGAGCTTCAAGGTTGCCATCGGAACACGCCGAGGTGGGAACTTCCTAGGTGCAAAGCAACCGCCAGCACCGGCGGAGAATGCTGGAATCCGTATAGGCAGCCCTGACAGGCAGGCCCCTATGACAGACCCCTAGGACCAACACTGGACTGCTGACTGATCTATAGGTTCGTGCTGTGACACACGCCGTGTCACAGGTAGGCTAGTTTCCGAGACCGTTGCGAGACCGTTCTGGGTATATCTAGCTTAGGGTTTATTTATCTTATCACAGTTTAATAGTATTATTTAGTTAGTTTAATAGTATTATTATTTAGTTCGGGACCCTCTGATATCTAGTGAACTAGGATATTCCGGTAGGTCGTGGCCCCATCCACGCTTTATTCCACTTGCTAGTATGGCCATGACGATTGGCTAAACGGCCGCTCGGAGAGGTGGTGCGCGTTTGCGCGTTTGGGTATCAGCGAGAGTTATGAGATGAGCAGCTTGCGGTGAGCGACTTTGAGCCGCAGCTATGGGGTACCGGCTTGGATCGGGTTTCGTCGTCGCAATGTTCATTCGCGGTTTTCTGCACGCCCTGATCCCGCTTGCTACCGAGTTTTGGGTTGGTGACCTTGGCACCTTTGCTGGAACAGTCACACCGCTTGCTTTGTGACTCTTCCTATAGTAGTGTGTATGACTGTCACCCGAACCCGAACCCTAACTGTTTATGCCCGTTATATCGGGTTAACTTATCAACTTTATTACATTCTGAGAAAACTTCACTGAGTGAATATATCCCAAGTCCTAGGGGTATATCCAACAGGTTTGGCCCCACGCACTCTTTTTTTAGACACTGCGTAGTTTGGCCATGTCAGGCTAAACACCGACGCTTGAGATGGGGTGAGGGGCTCCTCTAGGGGCGCGGCGGAGCGGTATGGCCTAGTTACGCGGCTGGTTGATTGGACTTACGGAGAGCTCGGGCTCGTGGCTGCTTGATTTTCCCGTACTACGCGTTGGTAGACGTTGCATCATACTTGGGTCATGTTTGCACCGATTATCCCATTCCGGCTAAAAAATCGACTAAAAAGGTGTACGGTTGCTAATAAGCATTAGAGATGGCCAATATATATATGCACTCCAACATGACGTATGACCCAAGTATGATGGGGACATGTGTATAAGATCGATATGATCGCATGGACGCAGGTGTAGCCTGCACATACTATTCCCAAAAAATTATTGAAGATATCGTATCTTTTTGTGCCTTTTTGAATTTTCAAAAAAATGCAATCTGAAAAAGTTGAGGGTGCTTGTCGCAAATGCGAACGCCATGGATATATTGGGTGGATCCAGGCCGGACCAAGCATCGAAGTAATTAATCAAGGCGTGGTATCGATATTTCGATATTTCGATATATCGATATATCGAAATATTGATATCGATTGATATTATTTTTGGTGCATATCGAAATATTGAATATTGATCGATCGGACGGGCGAAAATATCGTTATTGATCAATATCGTGAATGGAAATATCGATATTGATCAATACTGAGACGGCAAATATTGATATTGATCGATATGACGGCGAGAAATCGCCATATCGATATATTGATATATTGAACGGGAGCGTTGACAGGGTGGCAAATTTTTGCTTCGATCCCGAGATAGCTGTTTTGCTGCCCATTATTGGTCATTTAAACATTTATCCACCCCCAATCCCCCCCCCATCGATTCTGCGATTGCCGTTTCGTTTCCCATGATTGGTCCTTTCTCCCTACCTCTTATGGTCGGTCTCGTAGGATACGCATATGTAATCTTTGTAATGGGCCTAGTGACCGCTGACCAGCACATAATCCTCATTTCCAATTTTCCATCATGGGCAAACGCGGTCGTGGCAAGCGCCCATTACGGGCCGCAGAAGATGTACTGCTTTGCCAGGGGAAGGGTCCAGTGAAACGAACGCAACTGCATGCCTTTGACCTTCACGGCAGCGACGATATAGAATATGTTGTAGAGGAGATTTTGGCAGAGCGTTCAAAGTATGGCGAGCCGCAGTTTCTAATAAAATGGGAGGATCTTGGCCCCAACTCGGACACCTGGGAGCCACTCGCCAATTTACCAGGTCACGAAGCCGTAATCGAGGCTTTTCGACAAGATCTCAAACGCAAGCAGGATGAGATCGCGTAGCAAGCTACAACAAGGAAAGCGGCCATTTCTGACGCTGACAATTCTCAGCAATCGGGTATATTTTCTCAATCCTTCGTTCGTTTGTTAGTCTTTTAATACGTACTCGAATGCTTTTGATACGTACGTACTCGTTCCCCAAATCATGAGCAAGTTTCGTTCACATCGATATTCCAGGTGCAAGCGATGATTTTCAGGCCGCCAGCGAGAAGTTGCGTGCGAAGTACTGGAAGCACTTCGATGTCAAGATGGAGGGCACCAAAATCACGCACTATCGCTGCAAGCACTGTGGGCCTGATGGTGCTGCAAAGGAATATTGCGGGAATACTTCCAATTTACGGGCGCATCTCGTCACCTGTCACAAGAATGTGGTGGTTGACGATATTCTGGAAGAGCATGAGGCCTCTTCTAAGGACCAGCCACGCCGTGGGAGTCTTGCAGCCATTTTGCCCCAACCCTCCAGTGAGCAGCGTGAGCGAATCCATCGTCGCATCGCTTTGTGGCTTGTAAAAAAGGGGCGCCCTCTAACCTTGCCTGAGCGAGATACCGAGTTTCGAGCCATTTTCCACGAGATCTTCAAGGATGGGTATCGCCCTCCAACATATCAGCTGGTACTAGATCAGGTTTGTGCCCTCTCTGCTGAGGGCCAAATTCACGTCATGTCAGAGATCAAGACCTTACTAACAGAAGGTATTCTTTGCAGTGTGAGTGGGGACATATGGTCTGAAGGTGGGATAGCTATCTTTGGGGTTTTGGTGTACTACATTGACGTCGAGTTCAACCTTAACCCCTAAACAGCGGTCTGGGTCAATAATGACCCAAAGCCGTTCATACGGTTCGACATGTTTCACCTTTGGTATCTCGAGCAGTATTTACCGCATTCGGTATGATAGTAGCTCGAGGTTTTGGTCTTCACGTTGATCGAAGCACATGCAAAGCTCGCTAGCTGTCGATGAGTGTAGCAAATATGGCGGGCAAAAACGTAAACGCTATGATGAAACGTCAAAATAGTTTCCGCTGTTTAGGGGTTAAAGAGAGATTGGTCAGCGCCATACCGTTCTCAGCAGTTCGTCACACTGGCTATGAGCTCGAGATAGCGACCAAGGTTGCCTGTGCTAAAATTGGGATAGGGGAATTCGACGAGAATGAGAAGGTGGACACCGTGGTTGGCTCTGTGCACTGCACTGTCTCTGACAACGCGTCCAACATCGTGAATCGCTGGAACTGTTTCGATGGCTTTGAGTGCGTAGTCCATACCTTGGCTTTGATTGTGAAAGCATATCTGGAGCAAGAGCGTGTGAAAAAGGTTTTCGGCAAATTGCGTGGAATGACCGGACACTTTTCCCACTCGGTGATTGGTTCGAAGCTGCTGTATGATTGCCAACGGCGACTTGGCTTAGTGGAGAGCAAACCGCCCCAGGACAACGATACGCGTTCTGGGTGGGGTGGGGCTTGCACTATGGCTGCGTGGTATGTTAAGAATAAGGTGCGTGAGATGTTCATGTATCATTTTGTTTGCATAACACGTTTGCTTATTGTCTGTGTGGTTCATGTATCATTTTGCATAACACGGTCACCTACACGGAGAACGCCATTGCCCTACGAATTCTACCTCTGGGAATACAGGTGGACGTTATCCTCGGCGGAAGGTGGCTACGCAGTCACTCCCCCGTAACTCTGGGCTATGAGGGGAACGGATCTGTGTCCTTCCTCAGGAAGTCCCGCGGTGGCAAGGTTGGAGATCGCGTCACCATCACAGGTTGCTCTCCTGGGAAGGCACCCGGAGATAAGCCTCCAAAGGGCACGGCTTGTGCGGGATTGGTGGACGAGGTGTTCCTGACTCCCGCTCAGTTGAAGAAGTACTTGGTGTACGCGGAGACGCAGAAGATGCGCGGCAACGAGGACCCGGGAATACAACCCGCTTGGCTCATGATGGCCGAGAAATCCCAGGGGGATACGACTTCTGCTTTTGCAGCGACGGCTGTCGACACTGAGGACGCCAAACCTACTGCTGCGGATACTGAAGACGCAGAAGTGGGCCCCGAGTGGACCCTCAAGTTCCAAGATTTCTGGGGTCCGGACTACGAGAAGGAGATGACGACTGCTCTGCCGAACATCGATGGCCTCCGACATGATACTCAAGACGAGGCCAACATCAACCTGGACCCTGAGTTGAGCAAGAAGGGGCCGCCTTGCCAGCGCATCTACAAGAAGTCTGCAGAGGAACTCCGCCAACTCCGAGAGCGCGTCGAGACCCTGATGTCCAAGGGCTACATCCGACCCTCGTCCAGTCCTTACGCAACCCCCTGCCTGATGGTCCCCAAACCAGGGAACCCCAAGGAGCTGCGACTGGTGATCGATTACCGACTCCTCAACCGTCAGACGGTGAAGGACAAGTACCCCCTTCCGGACATCCAGATGATGTTCGACGAGATGCAGGGTGCAAAGTTCTTCTCCTCGTTCGACGCGGTGGATGGCTTCTGGTAGGTCCCGATGGCTCCAGGAGATATCGAGAAGACTGCCTTCACCACCCAGATGGGGTCATATGAGTGGTTGGTCATGCCACAAGGACTGCAGAACTCGCCATCTCAATATCAGCGACGAATGCAGCGGGCTCTGGGTCACCTTCCCTTTGTCCGAATCTTCATTGATGACGTGGTCGTTTTTAGCAACACCGCCGCTGAGCACTACGAGCACGTCAAGCAGCTGCTCCTGACGTGCAGGGAGAAGGGCGTTTTCCTCAAGAGGTCCAAGTGTCAACTGCTGAAGAAGTCCTTGCGGTTCCTTGGTCACTGCATTTCCGCGGATGGCTGCAGACCCCAACATGACAAGGTGGCTGCAGTGAGAGACTGGCCGGAGCTGGAAACGGTTACCCACGTCAGGCAATTCCTGGGCCTGGCGGGATATTACCGCAGATTCATTCACTGCTTCTCCGAGATCGCTCAGCCCCTCACCCGGCTGACCAAGTCGGACGTACCCTGGGAGTGGGGTCCCATGCAGCAGTGGGCCTTCGAGGAACTGAAGAAGGCCCTCACCTCAGCACCAGTACTCGCCTTACCCAACATTAAGGGTGCTGCAGACGGCACAGCACCTTTCGTGGTGCAGACGGATGCCAGCGGCATCGCCCTTGGGGGAGTACTGATGCAAGACAACGGAGATGGTCTCGGCCTGCGCGTGATAGCATACGAGAGCCGCCAGTTCTCAGCCGCCGAGCAGAACTACCACACTGGCGAGCGAGAACTAGGCGCCCTGCACCACTGTACCACCGTCACCTGGCGGCATTACCTCATCTTCACCAACTTCCGCATCCAGGGCGATCACCGTCCCCTTGAATGGCTGATGGAACCTGGAAGAGAGCTCAGCCGCAGACAGGCGCGCTGGTACATGGATCTGGTGGAGGTGGGAGTCCCGCGCATGGAGTACATCAAGGGGGCACTACTGCTGGTACCGGACGCCTTGTCCAGAAGACCTGACTTCAAGGATAAGGACGTTCGTGAGGGGTTGAAGGAAGCAGGAGTGATCGACCCCACCTCAGACCTGCCGAAAGACCCTCTGGCATCGCTGGAGTCTGAATGCTTCACCAGTTCACCACCCGCGGCTCATCCCCACTGGGCCCAGACGGTTGACTGTTGGCTTTCAGCAGTGAAAACCCTCTCCGTGGCGGAACAGGCCATGGACCTGGGGGAGGCCATCGCTCTCGTTAATCCGAAGCTCTATAAGGGAGCGAAGGGAGATGACCTCGACTTCGACATGCCTGACTGGCCTGAAGCCAAAAGCGCGAAGCCGACAGAAACTCCACACGAACCCCCTGACCGAGCTCCACCTCAGATAAGGATAACGAGGAGTATGTCACGGGCTGGGAAAGCTTCTACGACCCCAGCACCCCCACAGTCGGTGTCACTGAAGACGCGGGCGCCTGCATCACGAGCTGATACATCGGCGGCGCCCACTGACAAGGCGCCAGCGAGCTCACCACCCCCACTGAAGGCGCCCCAGCAGTCAGTTCCACCCTCGATCCTTCCCCCACAGAAGCGACAAGCTCTCCCCCCGGAGGACTCGCAGAATTGGCGTGTTCGCGCAGAGTACTCCTCGAAGTACGCCGAGAAGTTTGGACCCTTCGACGTGGACGCCTGCTGTGACCTTGGCGGCCGCAACAGACAGGCGGATCGATTTTGGACAAACTGCCTTTCTGAGAAATAGAGGGGTCTTCGGGTTTGGTGTAACCCTCCATATAACTCCAAACACATTACTGTGGAGGCGATTCTGAATAAGTACATCACAGAATGGAAGGCGGACCCGGAGAACACTTCTGCGGTCTTCGTCCTGCCAGATCACCAGTCCAAACTCCCCGCTTGGCGTAAGCTATTCAGGAAGGCCAATATGCAGATCGTGGAGGTCGTCCCTACTCACGACGACAAGGGCGAGCCTAATCAGTTCTTCGAGAACCCAGATGGGAAGGCTTTCGACCTTCGCTGGCCTGTCTTGATAGTGCACGCCCCTCCCGCCAAACCACAGCCAGCACGCGTGAGACATCCGCGAACGACTCCCGCTGTGATAAGGACGGGTGAGGCAGCAGACTTCAGAGACACGATCTCCCAGCAGTCAGACTGGAAGTTCCTGCGTGCGCTGAAAGCAGAGTACACCCGAGAGCAGGGGTCACTCCGTTCGCTGCGGGAGAAAGTGAAGGCAGCGCCGCACCAATGCCTACAGGACTTCAGGCTGGTGGGTGAGGTAGTTTGGAGAACCGCAGCAGGAAGGTATCAGTTGGTGCTGGGGGAGGATTCTCCGCTTCGGGAGGTGGTAATTCGTCATGCCCACGAGTCATTGTCCTCAGGCCACACTCTCTGGGAGAGACAAAACTCTGGAAAGAGTGCTGCGACGCTTTTATTGGCGTGGTGCTGCAGAGGACGTGGGTACCTGGGTGGCATCCTGCGCGGTGTGCCAATCAGTGAGACCACGGGGAACTTACCCGGATGGGTTGCTGAATCCTCACAGCATCCCAAACAGACCATGGCAAGATGTCGCAGTGGACTTCGTCACCGGCTTGCCAGTATCAGAGAGAGGTAATGACGCTTTCGTGGCCTTCACGTGCAAGCTGACGAAGATGGTCCACGTCATACCGATGAACTTCGGCGACAGCTCTGCAGCTGTGGTGGCCAGAATCTACTTTGACTCGGTGTGGCGCTTGCATGGCGCACCTATGAAGATCGTCTCTGACCGTGACCCGCGGTTTCAGGATGCCTTCTGGCAGGAGCTCATGAGACTAATGGGTGTAAAAGTGGCTCGCACTACGCCGTACAACCCTCGGTCTGACGGCCAGGCGGAACACAGCAATAGAGTTATTGAGGACATGCTCAGGTCCTTCGTAGACGCCAATGTGGAGGACTGGGACTTGTACACCACTAACGTGGAGTTCGCAATCAATGACTCCAGAAGTGAATCTACTGGCTTCACACCATTTGAGCTGGTGTTTGGGTTCTCGCCGCTGTCACAGTTGGACCTTTTCCTGGAGGCCGCGCAGTCCACCGCTGGACGACGAACAGGGGGAGTAGGTACCGCACACGAAGTGGCCGCGAAATTTTCGTCGCAGCTGCGGGACGCCAGACAGCGGTTGGAGCTGGCTCAACAGCGACAGCGCGAGCAGTTTGATCGCAGGCACGGACAGCGGGAGTATGCTGTTGGAGATCTGGTCTGGATAGAAGCGAAACACCTTACAGAGAAGGTGATGGATCGCTCCATCTGTAGGAAGTTGACCAAACGCTGGCATGGACCAGTCCCTGTGACCGAACGCTTCTTCAGTGATATGCAGATGACCATGCCAGAGGCCGACAGGGGAGCTCCAGTAGCCTACCGCCTACGCCTCCCTCCTCACTGGCGGATACATGACGTGTTCGCTCAACACCGCCTCAAGCCGTACACCAGCGGTCAAGACGCTTTCGCCGCGCGTGATCACCTGGCAGTACCTGAAGAGGTGGTAGTGGACGGTCAGAAGGAAGCACATGTTGAGCGCATCCTTGCACGCCGGGTACGGTCTGTTCGAGGAAAAGAGGTGGAAGAATGGAAAGTTCGCTGGACTGGCTACTCCAAAGCTCATGACCAATGGAGGACGCGTGACAAACTCGAACGCGGAGGTCCACTTCAACAGCTTCGTGAATTCGAGCAAGCGAGGCTGCGCATGGAAGCACAAGTTCGCGACGAAGCCACTCGGCGACGTGAGCAACGTGGCCGTCACTCTGCTCAAGCTGGGATGACACTGGCTCACCTCATCACCAATCCCTGCGATGAACTGGACCAGCTCGAGCAGATGGAACATGATACCCCTCTGCCGTGGGAACGTCAAGAACGCATGGAAGATGGGTCGTTGGCACTGGTGACAGAGCTACTGGCGATCCAGACGGAAGCAACCCGCATGCCCAGAATTCTTGTACGTTTCAGTGGCACCGGTTCGGTAGAAAGAGAATTCCTAATTTGCTTCCCCTCCGCTTCAGTGGTGACCCTCGACTCCGAACACATCTGGCATCCCACTCATGTGCAAGACATCCTACAGTGGGACTACAAACAATACCCGCCTGGATTCTTCGATGTCGTTTGGGCAAGCCCACCCTGTAGACAGTACAGTCAAGCGCGCGCACCACTGGAGGACCCCCTGATCTTCCCCAGGCTGACAAAATCGTGCGACGAACATTGCAGATCATTGACTACCTGGAGCCAAAACACTGGTTCATGGAGAACCCCAGAGGTCGCTTTCCCAACGCGTTGCGGCTCCGCCCCATGATGCGCCAGCTTCCTCCCCCGCTGGTGTGTACCTACTGCATGTACGGTACGCAATACATGAAGCCCACCTGCATATGGACGAACTCAGCACCACCCACGCCCTTGCTACGCTGCACTGCCTCGACACCATGTGCGTGCAGATGGGCAACCGGTGCTCACCCAGAGACTGCTCAGCTGGGACCTCATCCGCAGCAGACTGGAGCGGGCAAATCCGCGAGCGTATATCCCGTACCAGCGCCCCTGCTGCGACAACTTTTCCGACATCTACGCCTCCGCAAGACTGAAGACCCGCTTTAGATTCCAAGCGGCACCCTCCTCCGTGAAAGTGGTGCCCTGGTAGCGGCAGGCAAGTCGTGCTCGAAGAGGAACCAGAGAACCTAAGAACTGGAAACAGAAAGGAACCAGAAAACCTAAGAACTGGAACTTAGATGGGTACCTTAGCGGAGTGATCCCAGGAGGTAGACCACTCCTAAGGGGGGGAGAGGTGTGCCCGGAGGCACAGCGTGAGCCGATATGCCTATGCGTCCGTATGTGTGTCATCGGGAGTAATCTGGGATTGGCACGATGACAGTGAAATTGGGCTTGAAATCACGATGAGAATGAGTACCAGATGTCCGGGGTATGACAGTATGACAGTATGACAGTATGACACTATGACACTATGACACTATGACACTATAGTAGTATGACAGTACTGTGGGGTGGTCATCGTGGCACTCAGTCAGACCCTCGAAGAATGGTCAGATTCGCATCGGGATCGGAAAGACAATGAAATCGAATATCAAATGTCGGGGCTATGACAATATGACAGTATGACAGTATGACAGTACAGTAGTATGACAGTACTGTGTGGCAGTCATCGTGTCAGTCTGTCGACATAACATCTGAATCGAGAATGACGAATCGGAATTAGAAATGAGATCGGATCGGGAATTGAACGTTGAGCCGAAGTGTGACATCGGCTGCCGGGTGGTTGACCCTGCAACCTGAGTGACGAGTGAATAAGTAGAGCACTTGAGAAGTGTTTAGCCTTCAGAACTCGGAACCGAATTATCGTTTGTACCTCAATCTGGCCCTGATCCAGTATATTATAAAATCCGAATTGTGTACCTTTGCACGTTCAATCAAAAACATTATTCCGAGCATCTGTCGTACTGCCCACAGGCACAGAGATGTGCTTTGACCTCAACAGGGTCTTCAATTTGGTTTATGCTTTACTTTGACATCTACAATCTTCAATCGTGTTTGCTGCCACAATGCTTTTCAGTAGTTTAGCAGGACCTGAGTGCCTGTATGTTTCTGCTCTTGTGCCGGCTAGAGGGTTTCAATTTATGTATCAGAATAGCACAGTTGGATTAGCAGTTAGGTTTGTCACCCTAGCTCCTACCCTAACTTATCTTAACTTCTCTGACTTGCCTGTCAGTCACCACCCACAGTGCTGGGGTGGTGTGCTGAAATCTGTATAGGCAGCCCTGACCGGGAGTCCCGGTGCAGGCCCCTATGACAGATTCCTAGGTAGCCAACACTGGACCTGTGACTGATCCGTAAGCCCGTGTTGTGACACATCAAGGTGTCACAGGTAGCTAGGACCGAGACCGTTCCGACTCCGTGACCGTTCCGGGTATATCTAGCTTAGGGTTTATTTCTTATACGAGTTTATCTATATTGGTTCACTGACTGTCTGATATCTTGAACCGGGATATTCCAGTATATATATAAGGATATATATATGTCGGGTGCTGAGGAGCAGAACAGTCTCGCAGGGGCGGGTGTTCTCGGATACTAAGACGATATAAAATACTTAGTTGAGTGTTTTATAGCACACTGACAACTGTGACAACGGACACTGGTGACATCTCGGGCTGAGGGGTGACAGACAGGAGACCCACTGTGCCCCTTCCCTTACAGTGGGGGGGCAAGATTGGGTTCCCCGTGACACCACCTCACCCCGTGGGGCTGAGGTGTCACCAGGCAAAGAGGCAGGAGCACTGCAGGGTCTAGGAGCCACACCGGCTCGGGCAATCCGGCATGCGCCATCCCAAGATGTTTGAAGGTCCATTGCTAAGTCAATCTAAAGAACTCGGGTCCCTCGAGGATCATCACAAACCGTGCAGGCATGGATAAGGGTCAATGCTGAGTTGTGCTACGATGTTTAGTCTTGCTTCGCCGCCGACCGGGATGTTGTACCTGCACCCTGAAAAGGCGGGATCCACGGAACAGAGCGGAGAGCCGGCCAATCGGCGTCACCGTCGTCCACGGAGGTGCCGGGCATGGGCTCCGGCCCCGTCACGATCGAGCAAAGGGCGGAAAGGGAACTCGGCCGGCTCATCGTCGTCATCGTCGTCCACGGCCGCATGTTGCAGGGAAGGCGAGCCATTACCCCGCCGGGGGACCGGGGTCCGTCGCAGGCGGCACACCACCGGCGGGCCGAGCCCAGGCAGCGACCGTAGGGCGCTTCGGCGCCGTCGGCGCATCAGGTGGCGCCCTATAAGGCGCAAATGACGCGGCGCACGAGAAAGGGCACACCCCCTTTGTGGTGAGGTGGCCATCGGTGACGCCCCAAAGGCGGAAGCATGTGATGCAAGGGTAGCCGACCCCCTCCCACACCAAGTAGGGGATGCGGGGGTTCTGGGCCGGCTTCCAATCTCCAACGGGCTTGACGATGCGCCGCCGCGTGTGTGCACGGAGTTGAACGTGGCACCACCGGCTCCGTCTGCCCGCGCCTTGCCACCACCAGCGCCCGGAGATGGAGAAGGGGCAAGGCGGGAGAGATGCCCCTCGCTCTGCCATACCGTGGCAATGCGGAGGGCGAGGGTGGAGAGTGTGAACCTGTGGCTAGCAGCGAGCTCACGTAGCACCACCAGATAACGTGGGGACACGTGCGGGGAGCTCGCCGCCGACCGGCTGAGGACGTGCTGGAGATCTTGTACACGTCCATCGTCGTCGTAGCCGGGTTGAAGTCGTTGATGCTTGTCGCCCAGGACGCGGAGAACCGTGAGTTGCGGGGCGGGGTCGGCGGTCTCGGCAATCTTGGTGTCCCGCAGCTTCGTCCAGAAGCGGAAGGTGTCGGGGTCCGTGGTGGCCTCGACGTGGAAGCGAAGGCGCTGTAAAGCGCAACGCCCATCGCGCGGGTGAACTCGAGCGGACTCCTGGTAGAGAGCCAGAGCCGTGCTGTGGAGTACGCCCTTGAGGATGATGAAACTGAGCTCGTTCAGGGACCAATGGTACTCGAGGTACTCGTGCTCGAGGTCGAAGAGCTTGTCGTACTCGTAGTGGGAGATGGGGGACAACACGTGGCGAAGATTACCAAGAAGGACGGCGAAGTCGGTCTCGGAGTCAGGGCCGTCGAACGTGTAGCCCTTCTGCGGTTTGAAGCCATGGGAGCGGAGGACCTTCACGAGCTCCTCACCGTAAGTGAAGGCGTAGTCCAAGCGCTCGCTGTACTCGTATTGTTGTGATGCGCGGACCGGGGTGGACTCCCAGACCGAGGCATCGCGATGAAAATCGGCGGAGGTTGCAGCCAGCGAGATGAACGTCGGCTTGCTGATGAGTGCGGACATGCGCACCACCGGATCGGGATCTTGACCCGGCGTCCGAGAACCCCTCTGAGGAGAAGGGGGCGCAGAGCCAGGGAGTGCGGAACCTGCAAGCGTTCCAGATGCAGCCGCGGCACGCGCGGAGCGGAGGGACTCTACCACAGGTCGAGGGCTTCGCCGGCTGGACGCCATAGCTGGAAGCACGTAGTCGGGAATGGTCGAAAATGCGTAAAAGCGGTAGGGCACAACTGTAGCCCAATTTCCTTACGGTTTGACGATAAAATCTGGTCGCGGCCGCGATCTTCAACGGTGGCCGGGGTCGGGATGTGGTTGCCGTCGTAAGGACGAAACAGCTGCCTAGCGGCGGTCGGGAGTTCAAGGAGGCCGGGTTTGGCGCGCTCCAAGGACCAAAAGTAACCAAAACGAACACCCACAAGTGGTGGCCGATAACCTGACAAGAAACAAGAAATATATATATAAGGATATATATATGTCGGGTGCTGAGGAGCAGAACAGTCTCGCAGGGGCGGGTGTTCTCGGATACTAAGATGATATGAAATACTTAGTTGAGTGTTTTATAGCACACTGACAACTGTGACAACGGACACTGGTGACATCTCGGGCTGAGGGGTGACAGACAGGAGACCCACTGTGCCCCCCCCTTACAGTGGGGGGGGCAAGATTGGGTTCCCCGTGAGATTGGCAAAACGGGCGTTGGCAGCGAAATGCAACCAACAAATCTACATCGATAATTGTCGGAAATTGTGCATCGGCAAAATGCCTTAGGTACATCAATATGTTTGCTATGCAATACGCAATGTGCAATTATCAATATAGATACATCACAATGGTATCTAATGCCCCTTACAACAACTACAACTCCAGGGGTTTTCACTTAAGTCTTTACCTACCGTAGAGTTGTCGTGTAGCTTGAGGCCATGGATAGGGTAGAATACGTGTCCGGTGTCTTCACACGAAGAAACAAGTATACCCATCGTTGATGTAGTAGGACCTAGATAATATGGAAATGCCAGAGTTGTATCATGTTTGCCAAATGGCAACAAGCACAACCTTTTTGATACAGGATTTCACAAAAGCCCTCAAATTCTCAGTTTTTATGGACCCGAGCCCAGCACACATGCCAGTGGAGACTTGACTTCCGAGCCCTTTACGCTAATGCTCCGCAAGTGACATTAGACCGTCGCGATTCAGATGGCCGAATCAGCCCCACTTTCCGAACTCCCCGGGGCTGATTCCCTCCGGCAAATTTAAGAGTAATAGTCTAAAGGAAGCACGGAAAATCAGGCTGAAACAGTTCTCTTGAAACCTTCAAGAGTGTTTTGGAGTAGCATTGCGATAGTCATTGGGCCAACACCACCTGCGTATTGCCCCGCACCGCTTGTTGAGTCACTAGAACAAGAGGGGAGATCATGCTGAGTGATCAATGTTTCTACATTGAATGCACTGCAACAGTGTTATACACTATGAGAGCTCTACATCCAAAGCAACCTGCTCTCTGCTCGCAGTGGTGAGAAAATAAATACTTGCTGGAAGCTACTTTCATTTCATTGACTTCAGCACGGCTTTTGGTAGCGCAGATTATGCGGCCTCAAGTTATCCGGATTCTTGTGGGGGACTCGCAACCTGGTACGGGAGTGATTGCTCCAGCAATAGGCTTGATCTCATCAAAGCATGCATCACCCACAAGACGGTAGCCCCTCTTCTTGGTAGCATCCTGTCATAGCGCAACGCATACCGACACTTATTTAATTTGCTTCAGAGGACAATAAAGCCAAGATATGCTAGGATCCAGTGCTTGCGAGGAGCGGAAAGACTTTGTACGTGATGTCTCATGTTTGACAGAAGCTGGGGCAAGACAGCTGAGGCCAGCCAAACTTCTCAAGTCCTTTCTCCAAAGCTTGTCACGAAAAGAAACTGACTGTAACATGCAAGCGTATGCACAGCTATAAGAGGACTGCTCTAGTTTTGACAGGACGTGCAGGGGAAAGGCGCTTTGTATCGCACGTCAACCGCATTGATGCCGACGTCGATGACGGCAGCACCAGGCTTGATCCAGTCCCCACGGACCATCTCCGCGCGTCCACAAGCCACGATCACGATGTCAGCCTGCTGGGTCACCTCCTTGGCATTCGGTGTGCGAGAGTGAACCACCGTTACTGTAGCATCTCGTCTCTGCTCAGCCAGTTGCACAGGAAGCCCCAGACGCTCGTCAACCTGACAGCAGCTTGAAGTGGGGTCCTTAGAAGCCCGAAGTCGGGGCTTGACAAAGAAAACGAAGAAAATTCGCCACTTTTGGCACAGCAGGGTGATGTTCCTTGACTGCAATTCAAGGACCAGTTATCAAACCGTCGGAGCAGTTTTATTGAGATTGTGGTTGTGAAACTGCACTAGCGCCGTATCACAGATTTCCTCTATAGAAACAGAGTGCGAACTTCCGGACGCCGCAGCAAACACTCATCCCGGTGGGGAGTGCATTCGTGCAGTTCTTCCTCCGCAGACTGGAGAGATGCTTACAGAGTGTGATAAAACCAACATACTTCAAATGGAAATGAATGGTGGGATATTTCGTACACACGGGAGCGGCAGGCCCTGCGACTCTCAACACAGGGAAAGCTCAGGAAGACCTCGGGGTAAGGCTAACGGCAGCACCACCTGCGGAAAGAAATGTGCCAGTACCTGCAACAGCAAGTTTGCTGGCATGCCCACGATGTTGCTCCGACCAATCACCACCGCCGTTTTCCCAGATATTTCAATTCCACTTCGCTCCAGCAACTCCACACAGCCCTGGGAAAAAACCCTTCACTCAGCCTTTTGAGTAGTCTGCACAGGTCTTGTTGAACGACCTGAACAGCTCAACGGCAAATTTTGCAGGTGACAAGGTGAGGGGTAGTTGCCCGTTTGCACATGCCCCTGGGGCAACCGACGTAGCACTTCCTCTTCACTAACAGAGGTCGTTCATATCTCTGCACACTGATAGTTCGCAAAACAGTGGAAGCCAGGGCAGATATCCTGAACGAGCTAAACCTTTGCACAGAATCTGGAAGTGCCCACGCTTGACACAAATTGCATTCAGAGGTGCTCTGAGTGGAAACATAGCTCGAGAGATAGCATGTGTAAGTAACAGGAAGAGCTGGGTGGATCGGGTTACTTTGGGTGTGCATGGGACGAAGAATGGTTCACGTCCGCGCTGCGCCAGCAAGCCCATGTTCAGAGGGTGGAAGCCGTCGACGTCTTTCTCGATACTGATCTGTGGCAAAATATACATACTTCACACCGCCAGTACAAGAAGCACTTCAGTATCAAATAGCGGATATTGGACGCACCGCGTTGAGGACGTTTTCTTCGTTGATATGATCAGGGAGAGGGAGTTGTACGAGAATGCCATGGACACTTGGATCCGCGTTATAGTCCGCAACCACCTGCTCATACAAACAAGGGAAAACCCAGGCGTATGCCCTTGAGAGGGTTAACCGGGATTCGACTTCCAAACACATGAACTCAATCAGTTTCAGCTCAGTCGGTGGATCTGACACAGGTCTTCCTGAGCGAAACGCCAGCTGTTGTTTCAAACGGCTCTCTTCATGCCTCTCTCGCTGTCTTTCCTTGACACAGGCCTAGTTCCGGTCCTTATGGAAGAGGCCAACGATACGAAACAGCGCGAAGGCTGCTTACAAATCCAGGAGCGAACGAAGAAGACGCCGCAACAAGTTTCTTGAGAGGAAGTGGAGAAGGGAAGGGTGGCACAGCTCGTGTTCGAAAATGTAAACACCTCGCGATGCAGTGCTGGCAGCCGCGAGATATGAAAACGTAGGATAGCTCGTGAAAAGCTTACCTTCAAAAGCTCTTCCTCAGTCACGTCCTCCGGGAGGTCGGTGCCGAAGGACTGAATGCCCGCCTCTTCGCAACCCTTTTTCTTGCTACGAACGTAGGTCTCGGAGTCTTTTCGCCCTCCGACTAGTACAACTGCAAGACCTGGGACCTGTTCATAAGCCTACTACATCAGTTTAGCGCGAAATAGGGTAAATAGCAAAGGACTGATTCCGTACATGAAATTTCGATCAATTCTTGAAATTAATATAACACGACCAGTTGGCGGTACGGCGTATATGGGATCAATGATAGGATAAGTCACAAATTTTAATCAAGTAGAACCTTTCCAGTTGACGCCTTGAGAGAAGCAACTTCGACCCCTATCTCTTCTCGAACGGTTTGCGCGATTGCCTTGCCGTCAATGATTGCAGCTCCCTCGTCACTGTTGGCTCCTAGATTTCATGGAATGATTCCGGGGGGAAAGCAAGCCGCTTGTTAGGAATACCCATTTCATTGTCGCCAGAGAAACTGAAAAGATCAACTCAAGACTCAAAGAATCGTTTGTCTCTCACAGACCAGGGGGTCAAACAAAGCAAGGCGGGGCACCTGTTGCGTTACAGCTGAAACGACGATTTTTGTGCTGTTTTCGCTCTCGGTGAGCCTGAAAAGCGGGAGGTTTCAGAGATTTCAGACGAAGGAAGTCAACACTTTTAGGACTCCTTCGGCAAGCATCGTTATTTCTTACTCCGGAGTGACGCACGAGCGTTTGGCAAGGCTGGACGCACGCTTTCACTCCATATTTGTGCAGAGTAGACATAGCTTGAACTTGCATTATGGCGCGATACACGTCTGTGCCTTTATTGAGTTTCTCTGGTCAGTGCGGGATTTTATTATCTGCAGGAATCGTTGTTGCCGACACCCCGAGTATGAGAAAATGTGAAGTGCAATGCAGCTGGACTGTATCTGTTGAAAGAATTGGCTGGAAGATATTCATCGGAAGAAAGAGCTGCACACGTGTTGTCGCATTCGGATTGTCTCGCAAGAGTGTCCTCGCCCCACCCTCTACTTGTACAGTACACGAGTCCCTCACGCGACGATCGGCCTGCCCCTGCCCTCCCTGCACCTTCCGATTTCTCGCGCTTGATATGACACTAGCTACTACCCGTAGGGCCCGCATTCGGTATGAGGATGAGGGTCAGGGTGTTCCGCGTCAAGGTTTGGAATAAATATAGATCCCCCTTTCCATACACTGCACCGTCTCTCTTTCGTCGCGTTTCGGATTTATACCGGAGTAGACACTACTATGAACTATCGACTTACTCTGGAACCCGAGTCTACGGACCGAAATAGCGCGATTATTACTTAGGGTTTGTAACGCAGATTGAGTTGATGGGCATCCGTAAACTCTGGGGACGAGAGTAACTATCGACTATTCTTATTAATTCTATGTTTAAAATAATTAAATATTATCGCACCGAAGGTGCATATATTCCTCTCGTAATATCATATCTTGAATCTAACAATCTATACCGTACTCCGTACACGTCTATTGTAAGGGACAGGGTACGGGCGCTGGGAACTCGTCCAATTTTCCGATGACTGCATGTCACGGTTGCGTCTATCGCGTGAGACAGTGACCACAATGAACGTCGCCGGCAGCAGACGGTGAACACATGTCACATCGACATCGCGGACACCATCGCCGCTGCCGATGCCGTTGCGTGACTGCTTACTCGTTACTGTGACACTCGTTCTTCGTTGAGTCCCGTCCTTAAATCTGGTTTGGAGATTACGGCCGTCGCGTCGCGTCGCGTCGCGTCGCGTCGCGTCTGACCAGATTTAAGGATGAAGAAATCGGCGTACTGCGACGGAGTGCACGACATTTATCGTCTACGTGGCGTCTGGATGGTGTCGTCGTGGCAACGGCAAAACAATTGCACGCAAGCTTAAACGTGAATGCAGTGTTGAAATTGACAGTGCCCCGTAAGTCGCTTTCCAGCGGCTGTTGTTTTCGGGATGCTAACGTGTACCAAACACAGCATTACTTTGCATATGAATTCTAATAAGTGTTAGGAACAACATGTTTTTTTTGCGCGCAAGATTCGTCCAGGATTCTGGATGCTGGACGACTCTTGTGAGGGGGGGTAATGGGCGTGATTCGAGCCAGCAATCTCGACTCACGCCCAGCAGCGACTCATACTGCACAGCATGAACATATCAGGCATATCATATGAACAAACGAAATCAATTCTGAGCATCTGACAGTGCACTGTCACCTTTAGCGGAAACGCGGATGTCAACCGCGTCCACGTTTCCGCCGCGGGGCTCGAAGCGGGTGAACCAAATGACCAAATGAAACACAGATGCGCACATACAACGTTGAAAATATGTTTCAGTTGTTGCTATTAGTATTTTTTAGCTTTCCCTTCGGCGGGATACCGAAGGGAATGCCGTTTTGCGGATGCGGTTTCCCGCTTCCGCCATTCCCGCTTCCGCCACACGAAGCGGAGAATTCGAGATCTGCTTCCAGTCACCGAATATGTGCGGGGATGCTTCCTATCGTTCATGATACCTTCAAGTAAACATTATTTCCTTCTAATATATCGCGAATACTTCAATTTCTTCACTAATCTACCCTGCTGCACTAGGTTTTCACAGTGTTAATTAGGTCAAACGTTTGACCTACAAAGTGTCGCATTGCCTACGTGGAGCGTACACTTGCGTCGCATATCCAAGAAGCGTCCATTTTTTTAATCTCCGATTTGATCTGACGAACATTTTTCAATTTTTGCCTACGTGGAACCAAAAAACGCGACGCAAGAGCGTCGCGTCGCGTAAATGTTGGACAAATTATCTCTGCGTAGCATGCTACGCAAAAGATAATCGTAATAACATCTCCGCGACGCGACGCTCTTGCGTAACTTTTGCGTAGCGCTTTACAGTTTTCCAACCAATCAAATCGCTGCGATCAAAAGTTACGCGACGCGACGAATTTTCATTTTACCCAAACCAGATTTAAGGACGGGCCTGACCCATCCCAATCCGCAATTGCATCGTAAAATTCTTCAGCTACAGTACGCAATTTCTTCAACGTTCCGCCGCCTCATGGGGCGAACGGTGTTGTGACTGCTGTGATACACGCAGGGATTTCCAAAGTGCTCGGTGCCTATTCTAAAAATATTACGGTGGGTATACCCACCGTAACGCCAAACTTTGCAAGCTCGTACCGACCGCACAAGTAGGTTGCGGGGGTTAAACATATGGATTTTCTGTGACCCAAGAGGTTGATTAAAGGACGGAAAACTTAATTTACACGACTCCGATAAGTTTTGGGCACATTACACAACCTTGAAGTTGGGGAAATAACGGTGGGTAGAAAACTTCGCTTACGGTGGGTATACCCATTCAACTCTATTTGCAGACTTCTGCAGCTTGGTATAACATCAATATACTTATTTTTTCGATATGTACTTTGATTGTGGCATATAACCGACGTACCTTTTGGTACAATATGTGCTGCCACCTCGCAGACCTCCGACACTTGCACATTCAAAATCAGGTACTATTGGCCTATGCACACCAAATATACTATATACACAGTGCATTCCGATGATATTAGGGTTTGGGTATTTGGGTTCGTTTGGCCCGTTATCAAGTCATTTCTGGCGCATGTGGAGGCTCCATAGAGATTCACGGGAGTGGCTAGAACAAGTTGGTCACTGGTGACATGCCGTGATTCGCAGCCAATCATCGGTAATTATTGATACCCTTCGGGTGGGTATACCCACCGTAAGCACCTCTTACGGTGGGTATACCCACCCTTCGTAGAATAGGCATCGGCTACTTTTATTTTTCAGTTCGCTTATCATAATGTGTAAACTTATGATACTATGTGCGGTGCGCAGGTCATGTCGCAGGTATCCGATTGCGAGGAGGGACGCGCGCTCTCGAGATGTGGAAGTCGAGGTTGGCGAATGCCAACCTTGCTTGGGATGAAACCCAACCATATCGAACGTATCAACCATATCGAACGTATTAAGATATACATATTTCACGTTTGCATCCTTGGCATCTATGCAAAGTATGAGGAGCATTGAGTGAGCATAAGTCCTAGGCTGTTTTGGTTTTTGGTTCATGGCGCATTCGCGACCTCTTGGGGTGTGGAAGTCGAGGTTGGTCTAAACCAACCTTGCTTGGGATGAAACCCAACCACATCGGATTATCTTATCGCACCTATCTTAGTTAACCCCTAAATTGGTGTAAATATTTCGGCCCTTTTTGGGTAGTTTCGTGTTTTGTCACTTACAAGTGGCATCGGTTGCATACGCGTGCTAGCTAAATCAGCCATCCCTTAGGCATCGATTGGCCCAACATTTCGATAGGTTATACGCATATTTTGACACAATATATCCGCTAATATATCGAAATTGCCGTCATAATTTTGGGGGTTTCCAAACACAAACCTTTACAAAGCCATTGATTAAAAACGGTATGGACAGCCCACAACCCATGGGACACCTTTAGAGCATCGGCTTTGATCATAGCTTCACGTTGATATGCTGCTTGGGGTATGGATACCACGTTTACGTGTCGCTTTATACGCTTATTGTATAAAAAAACAAACAAAAAACAGAAAAAAACACCATATTCTCAATGTTTTTCATACTTAAGCTCAAATTTCATCCTTTTGCAGTTTTTTACCACCATAATGGATATATTTGATGCATTTACGATGAATGGTCACTTGGACGATGCCATATTCCATCCGGAATGCATTCGGGTCCACGGCAAGCGTCTAAAATGACGAATATCTACATTTCATCTCGATTTTCTGCTGTTCACACAACGCTTTCCACACTTTCGAGGCACTTTTTCATGGATGAAAATGATGCTATGTGAGATATATAACATGCATATATCTAAAAGGCAAGTACTTCGCCGTCAAGGATACACATATTTGCAAGGCCTCAAACGGCGCAAGACCAGGTATGGTGATGATCGACGTTGTTGACACAAAAATACTAAAAAACATCGCACGATGTGGGGTCGAAATTGACCCCAACACCAGTTTAGGGGTTAAGTAATATATATTACAAGTTTGAAGGTCTTTCGAGAACGTTAAGGCGATGGCTGATTTTATTTTTTGGGGTCGTAATAAATCATGGAAAACAAAATCAGCCGACGAACTTGTCCTAGCCGTTTGAGGCTCAAACCTTACAGGTTCATTGAGAAAAATGTACCGATGAGATAAGTTCGATGTGGTTGGGTTTCATCCCAAGCAAGGTTGGTTTAGACCAACCTCGACTTCCACACCCCAAGAGGTCACGAATGCGCCATGAACTCAAAACTAAAACAGCCTAAGACTTATGTCCACTCAATGCTCCTCATACTTTGCATAGATGCCAAGGATGCAAACGTGAAATATATACGATAAGTTCGATATGGTTGGGTTTCATCCCAAGCATTCGCCAACCTCGACTTCCACATCTCAAGAGCGCGCGTCCCTCCTCGCCATCGGATACCTGCGACATGACCTGCGCACACATAGTATCATAAGTTTACACATTATGATAAGCGAACTAAAAAATAAAAGTAGCCGAGCACTTTGGAAATCCCTGCGTGTATCACAGCAGTCACAGCACCGTTCGCCCCATGAGGCGGCGGAACGTTGAAGAAATTGCGTACTGTAGCTGAAGAATTTTACGATGCAATTGCGGATTGGGATGGGTCAACGAAGAACGAGTGTCACAGTAACGAGTAAGCAGTCACGCAACGGCATCGGCAGCGGCAATGGTGTCCGCGATGTCGATGTGACATGTGTTCACCGTCTGCTGCCGGCGACGTTCATTGTGGTCACTGTCTGACGCGATAGACGACGCAGCCGTGACATGCAGTCATCGGAAAATTGGACGAGTTCCCAGCGCCCGTACCCTGTCCCCTATTGTAATTGTATCCAGTCGGCCGTTTAAGTATAAATATATCTACAGTATAGATGGCAGCGGTGTCACTTCATGTATCCCTCCACCTATTCACATTCAGAATTCACGCATCGTGGCGAATCGCTACTGAGACGTGTTAGGTGTCACTACCCGTAGGAACCTTTGGGGGAGGGGGAAACCCGGCGTGCCACATACTAATAATTAAAGCTTTGCAATGCGAATGGGCCATGGCCATGACATGTGTCACATCGCGATGTCGATGACGATGACGGCTCAGAACCGCCGAACATGACAGAATCGTGATTTGCAATTCTTGAATTCACTATTCAGCGATTCGGAGCGGCCAGACGCAAACTCGCATTTCCTCGTGCGGTTGATACGTTGAGACCGTCGAGTGTTGAGACATATCCCACATTCATTATGGTTTTCCGTCGCTGAGCGGAAAGGGCAGGCAGCCCTTATTTGACTTGATGGATATGAACTATCTGCGTGATATTGAGAACGCATATGATTCGTATCTTATTCCCTGGACTGTTAAGAACCCGTGGGTACCAACATTCTTCGGATCAAGTAACCAATTCTCTTGAACCATGGGGGATATAATAAGCGATCGGAAATGTGAGTTCGCGTGAGTATGCAGGTTTTCAAGAATGTCTTAGGCGGTTCAATATTTTACACGAAAGCGTTCGTTACGATGAAAGTGCACTCACGTCTAGTATAGAACACATTCATAGTACAAATGATTTGACAACTCGCAACCCAATCCGGGATGTATTCAGCGTACATCCCGGACACCATGCATGCCATATTACTTTGGCTATTGAAACCCGCATAAAAAAGTCGTAGCGTGAAATATTTCAAGTTGACAATGCGTGACAAATATTACGAAAACAATGATGAGCTCAAGGGCTACGAAAGGAAATCAAGGAGCTCTAGGGCTCGAAGGAAATCATGGCGGGAAGAGGATGGTTGGTCGCAGAGATTAACTACCACGCGCCACCTACCACAGCGAAAGCGAAACCTGGCGAAAGCGTTAGCATGCCATTCAAATACAGTAACAAACTTTTACACCCAGGTCGGTAAGTGGGGAAAACAGGCACAAAGTGTAAATATGCACAAACCAACAAAGAATGGGGCGGTATGGGGGGGCGCACTGCGGTGAACTATTTCCGCATACACAATATTTGCAAAATCGAGTCATTCGCGGAAATTGCCGCAGAAAATGTGCAAAATCGAGAACTCCCAAAGAACATTGCTCACAAATACCGACGGGACCACTTGTGAAGCAGCCATACATTAACAAACAGCATGGGGGAAACGGGAAAACAGAGAGCTAGGAACCAACCGTACCGTAAATCGGAGCTTTGAATCTCACGGGCTACCTGCACAATCTCCGACACGCCCACAAACCGCGCTTTCAGTTTACACATAAACAAGAGCGGTCGCACGAGTGAGATAGCCGAAATCTATAATCGATGATATCCATGGAATCGCTATATCGGACTGCGAACGCTGTGGAATCGCAGGAATTCTAAGGACTTTGCGAAAAATATTTTTCAAAAAAAATATTTTTTCAGGGTGAAATCGCCAAAAAACCGTTGTTTTTAGCTTGTTTTGGCATTCTACACCATTACGCGGGTGAGGAGTGCAGCGATTCGTGGAATTGAGGGGTTTCGCATATCACTTAATTAATCCTGATGGTCACCGCAATTTGAATTTTTGAAAAAAAATATTTTTTTGGCCCAAATCGGCCGAAAATTGCGTTTTTTTGCCCGTTTCGGCCTGTCCGCCGCGGGCCTGTTTTGGCGTTCTACGCCACTCCGCGCGTGTGGAGTGCACATATTTGTCAGGGTCATGACCGATGGCATATGTGTCATACATGTCATACGTGTCATACCTGTCAGACATGTCATACCATACAGGATCATGACCGATGACATATGTGTAATACATGTCATACGTGTCATACCTGTCAGACATGTCATACCATGTCATGTCATGTCATGTCGAGTCGTGTCATATATTATTATGACAGTCGTCAGTACGGTCGACTATGACTGTACATGTCGCCAGATGATAAGTCACATCATCTGTCATTATTCAAGGAAAGACTTGAATGACCCTGTCATCGAGAGTTCGTACGTCGAACTCGAAGATGGCAAAGCAAGATACATCTTGAAGTACAAACAAGAACCATCTTGGCTTTAAGCATGTGCGGAACACGCATGCACAGTATGAACGAACTATTCGTTATTACAATACTGGTCGTTCAACCTACGTCTCGGGTTCACAACCCAATGGCGGTACTATCTATGATGATAGGAGACGTATGGTATAAGATGAGGAAGCGTTGGGCTTCAAGCAGATCTTCACTCAGAAACTGCACTCATCACCCGCTATTTCTTACACTTGCGTTGTTGTCCAACTTCGCAGTGTTAACTTGTATATTGATAATATATTCACGGCCTGTTTATCTTGCCGTATCATATGGTATTCTCCTAAATCTCGTCAAGGCACGATAAGAGAACTCAAGTGAGTGCAGCGTCAGAGATAGTATATATTATATTGTTCGCAGGATTGCAGGCGCGCGCATAAAGGCGACAGCGCTCATACTGAATATCTGCACAGCGAATAGTGATATCTGCACGCTCGAATAATCGATAGCACAGAGATTGCGCGAGGATTTTTCATCGCGAACATAATCGCAGCTGACAGCATCCGCAAAGAAATCGTCTTGATTTTATAAGCGACAAGGTGTGCGCACAGTGTACGGAACGCATACATATGATGTCAAAAATCGCAGGATTGTCACTGTATGCGAGATGCAGATGCGCGAACGAAAAATGATCGTCTGTGCATATGATTTATATCAACTGCGACAGGACGCACGAAATTTCGTTTAACAGCGCGCTCGCATTCGTTCATGCGACGTACATCAGCAGCAATGATATACTTTGTGAAATGATTGTCAACATCGATTTTCGCAAATGCTCGTATGATGATTTTTAGCTCGTCAGCGCGATGTGCCCTGATGTGATGCTCGTGTGCGCGATGTGCACGTCAGCGCGATGTCATGATTTCATCTGATGCAATGGACGCACGTTTTTAGGGCGCATGATTCCTAACGCGTCTTTATGCAGCGAGACATACAAATGTGTACGCGCGTCAATATCCTCTGCAGAATGATTGTATACTTGCAGGGATACTGCTGTGGACGCATGATCACCATACTGCTGTGGACGCATGATCACCATACTGCTGTGGACGCATGATCACTATACTGCTGTGAATGTATGATCACCATACTGCAGCAATTCACACTATGTCCTGATGACTGCATACATATTTCTAATCATCAGCATTTCATACTTATCTGAAGTATAGTGTGCAAAATGTTTACTAGAGCATACACTAACTTACAGCACATATTACTTGCAGCATCTGAGTATATGTACATCTTATACTGAATGACTGCTACACTGTAAGTTGTGCATGCATTATGATAACAGATGTTCTATATGATCCAACTTGATCACGGTAACAGTTGGAGTAGATAGCATATCACAATACATTAGATGTGCACGAAAGCATCCATTTGCAGTGCATGCTAACTATATTAGAACCCATACAGTATAAGGTGCCTGTTCAGTAATCTTAACACAGTAATTAGCTCAATATGACCCGGTGGAGTCGAGATACTCCTCGGATCACATATTGTTTTACTGTGGATTACTGAAAGGATGCTCACCGGAGCTGTATGTGAAATAGATCCTGCAACTCATTTTGTAAATGAGATTATTTTGGAATTACAATAACTCCTAAACTTAATATATCATGCTAGATGTATTCAGTGCATGGTATGCTGATAATCCTGCATGATGAACTGTCTGGAAACATTGCAATGTCCAGAAGTTATCTTACTGCAAAGTGTGTAAAAGTGAGCACACACACACACACACTGACAAAAAAGTGCTAATCAATAAGCACTATACATGCACACACACTGCATTGTATGTATTGATATTCACTGATTCAAAGTGAATTGATTAACTTAAATATCTATCATGTATATGATAATGTAGATACCACTTTACAAACACATGTGCGTGTAAAGTGTCAGCGATTGTGATAGATATGGGAACAGATAAACCAACATGCTGTAGGGCTGGATGGAGTTATCTCCAGACCCGAAGGCAAGATACTGCACCCATGCAACAGCTGGTAACTGTTGGGTGCAGTCCACTCGTCATTCCACATATCATCGCTGGAGCAACAACAACAACTACATTGCATAATGACAATTGATTCAGATTTGATCAGTTCAAATGCATGTAACTCTCAGATCAGTATCTACATGACATCTGATAATAGTTGTTGAGGACAACACACACATACAAATGTGTTGTGTCAAATTGTTGTGATTATATCAAGCAATGTCCAGATATGTTCTAAATAAGAAATATCATTTTGATAAATCTTAGAGCACAGACCTATGCTCAAAACAGATCATAGATTGACAAATATCACTAAAGTGGATGTTCCTAAATGGATGTTCCCACTTAAGTTGATAACTCTATATATCATCAGAATGTACATTTACTGCCATGGGTTTAAATCAGTAAAACCCAGAAATGCGGTCAACCATAGATGTTGATATACAACATAATTTACTTATTTGCCATGAAATTTGTCATGTGCAAAAGTAAAGTTTATTGCAGTGATTCTGTACTTTACATTCCACATACACAGAGATATGTACATATATATATGTTGAAAAACGGCCAAAATCGGTAAAATCCTTTGGCGATAAATTTGAAAATTGAAAATTGGACCTTATTTTATTTGATAATATGATTTTATACCTATTGAGGTATGAGAAAATCATAATGACACATGTCATATCTCGTGTAACACTCTAGGTAATAGGTGTGGAATATGTAGGGGTGTACATATTGGCTGTAACACAAAATCGGTCAAAATGTTCTACGTGTAATCTTTTTAAAATTTGGGATTGATTTTTTTTGCTATAATGAATATTTAGCTATCGAATAACAATCCCTGAAAGACATAACACGTGTAACACCCTGTAACACCCTGTAAATTGAATGTGTGTGTCAGGGGGTGTAACGTACCTTCTGAACACCATGTAACATCCAGTTTGGTATCAAATGCAGTTTTGCTTAAAAACATTTGCAAAATATCTATACTGCTTATTTTTTTTACCTATTTTAGGGTTACTGATACCATGTAACACCCTAATCATATTATTGGGTATATGGGCCACTGTAACCTGACATGCTCTAAAATGCCACTATATATTCGAAAAACTTCGTGTTTAGCATTAACATATCATGCTGCATTCGACACAGACATGATTATATATCGGGCAACAACCCAAGAACTATAACAGATGCTTCCTATATGGAATGCATGCTATTTATGAGGTACAGGCAATTGACAACTGCCTTATATCACACACTTCCTTGAGGGGGGAAGAAGGTGGATATATATATATACTTACCTCATTATTATGTACGAATGTACTACATGTATGTAAACATACCGATATACCATATATAACATATAAATCACACACACTCAGTTAGATGACTAGCTGAAGGTATTTTTGTGTTGTGTTTTGTTTTGTTAGATGGTTACAATCGAAGAGGAAGAGCATGAGATTCCTGATATCAACCCAGATCATTCGACATGGTGTTTCGACATTCTTGGTTCATATGATGCATACAGTCGGTTTAAAGTCCCGAAATGGATCGCTGGTTATGCCGATACACTAACCAGATATGACCACATAGGCTACTATGACAACATCAGTCGTATGAAGCCAGACATGAGCCGATACAAGGATCCTGCCAATGAGCCTCAGGCACCAGAAACCGAGTACACAGAAGATAGTCCTCCGATGGTTTTTGTAGATCCAGATGCAGATTCAGTCCCAGCACCAGCTCCACCTAGTTTGGTCCCAAAGGTGAAAATGACACCACCTAGGGAATTCAAATCAGGACAGGACGCAAAAGTCTGGTTGGACACGGTGGACAGATATTTCCAGTTCACCTATCCAGGTGTCAATGATAAGGACTTGATTGAATCAACCGGAATCACCACTCACGTGAAGTGGGACCGATAACCTGATGAAACAGGTGAAAATAGATATATATTTGTGTGAATATATATAGCTTTTTCACTGCAACAGGAACACAGAAAGCAGTGCTGGGGAAACCGGTGATAGCAGAACTGATAGAAAGATTACGGCAGTAGCTTTCTAGCAAGTCGGTGTAAGACGGTGACACACGACCAGTGACACACGCAGCAAGGGGTGATACTAGGAGAAGCTGGACCCCCATACAGTGCGGGGGGGGATTTCAGCTTCCCCGTGAGAGTTCACACTTCCTTGAGGGGGGAAGAAGGTGGAACCATATATATATTTCACCTCATTACATCAATGTACAGAAATAATACATGTACAATATATAGATATATATATATATAAGGCCTTCAAAGACAGGGCGAAGACAGCATGACACCTTTAACAGTGGTGTCATATCAGAATCAAAGACAGCTCCAAGAAATTCAAAGACACTCTGAAGACGTCATGTGGGACGGTGTGTCACATCATGACACAATGATAGTACAGTAGAACTACATAAGAGGCGTGTAGTGGGGGAGTATCCTTATTATATACACTTGTATCTCTTAAGTACCTTATGTATTTGCCAGGATTTCCCAGTATTTCGGAACGCCTCTTATGTAGTGAGTACCTACGGTTATCTACGGCAGCATTGCGTAAGTCGACACCACGGAATCGCAAAAAATGAAGGAATCGTTAACTAATTTATTTTTTTTATTCCTGCGTTTTTCAATATAGCCGCCTACTTGCCACCCATGCCCGCCTTGCATTGCTCGCTCCCCAGCTCGCAACCATATATCAATTGATTGATTGTTGTATGTGTTCCGATGTGAGGATATATTACTATAGTATTAATCCCCTGTTTGGAACATCTGTACATTTCTAGAAATCTGTCAAGAATTATTGGAATGTGCTTGGAATGTGCCAAGAATTTTCTCCAAATCTGCGACAACTCAAAAGCAACAATCGAAGATTGTTGCCCCTCTTATGTGTCGTGTGTTCCGAACTTCCGATGTGAGGATATATTACTATAGTATTAATCCCCAGTTTGGAACATTTGTACATTTCTGGAAATCTGCGACAAGTTATACGCGATGGGCAATGAATCACCGCGAAATCAAAAGGTGGCACATTAGGTCATATTATAGACTATATATAAGATAACGAGAATATGACCTATTTCCCCACCTTTTACCCGTGTTACACGTGTTGCCCATGATGCCGATTTGTACCTTATGTGTTCCAAAGTAAGGATATAATACTCTAATATTAATCCTCGGTTTGGCACATCTGTGTTGCTTATCTTCGATTGTTTCGCTACTGCTGCATTTCTACGAATTTCACAATGAAGCTTGCTTTCATACCTACTATATCTGCGTCACCTACCGGCATCCTTCCCTTTCTTTTCTTCGAGTACTTTAATGGCGACCCAGATATTCAACGCAGATTGTTTTGACATCTTGCCGAACATTGATAATCATTCAATTGACTTAGCTATCTTAGATTTACCTTACAACCAAACTGCGTGCAAGTTCGATAAGCAGATTATTGATTTAGATAAATTATGGAAACAATTGAAACGTATCGGCAAACCCCGAACGGCATATGTATTCTTTTGTACGACTCGGTTCGGACATAAGTTAATATCCAGCAATGAGAACATGTTTAGATATGATATCGTGTGGCAGAAAACGGTCAGTTCTGGATTTTATCATTGCAATCACATGCCACTACGCAGTCACGAGATGTTGTATGTATTCTATGATAAGTTACATACTAGGGGTGTACATAGTGGCTGTAACTAAATGCGTGAAAAACTCACACGCATGATTTCAAAATGAAAATTTGGGTTCCATTTGTTTCGCTGATCTAATTATTCAGCTATTGATAAATATGCCCAAAATATTACAGCACTTGTAACACCCTGTAACACCCTGAAATTCACGTGTACGTTATAGGGGTGTAACATACCTCCTAAATACCACGTGATATACAGTGACATATTAAATGCAGTTTTGCTTCAATTCCTTAAAAGAATGTTCATACTGCTTTAATTTGATACAATTAGGTGTTACTGATACCATGTAACACCCTAATGTCACTATAGGTGATAAGGATCACTGTAACCCTAGACTATACACCCTAACACTTTACTCAACCTGGCTGATATCTTCACCAAGCCTCTTCCTGGGCTCAAGGACAAGGTGCGGGTGATCATCAGCATGATCGAGTCCTTCATGGACGTGATCCGCCCGCACCCCGGTGGTGCGGGTGACTCCTAGGTTCTCTGGTCCTCTGTCCGGCTGAGCTGCAGGCCTATGAGCCGGCAGCGGTCGGGCAAGGGGTCTTTCTGGTCTGACTGGATTGATGCCCTTTGACGTGGTGCCCTTCTGGACTGGACTTTGTGTTCGTGGACAGACTGGTACCTATGACCTGCCCTATGAGACCTTAGACACCGATAGCTCTACTCTGACCTTAAGCACATCTGACTGGATTCTGGCCTTTGACTACATCCTGTACTTCTTTGACATCTTCTATGACCTCGAGTACTGGTTGACCGTCGAGCTGAGCAGCATCGGATGAGAGTATCTATCGGGGAGCGAGATCTGGCGGAGACCAGTCACTATTTTCATATCCTTGTGGCAGTCCACCTAGTTGGCATGCATATACTAGTACTTTAGCATTCGGTTTAGAGGGTTAGCCGGAAGCGGGGATGGCGGCAGGTCGGCCCTTTGGTTGATGTTGTTCTGATCCGTGGACGGGGACCTCTTAGTTTGCATTAGCTACCTGTTTCACATTCTTGTGCCACCTCAGCCGAGGTGGTGTGCTGAGATTCAGTAGTTCAGTACCACGTATGACGTATGACGTATGACAGTGACAGTACAGTGACTTCCTACCTGTACTCAGTAGTTCGACTTCGGTAGCTTAGACTGTGACACACGATATGATTGCCTAGTGACGGCCTCAGAGCTTAGATAGCCTGAGAGTCGTGTATTCATTTCTATCTTTTGATATACCCGATTGCCTCGCTCAAACCCTACGGCGTTCAGCGTTTTCACTGTGTCACTAGGACATTCTAGCATTACATATGCTATCTATGCCGTTATCTTCAATTGACATCAAGCTACAAACATGTGGGGGTGTCGTAGGTCCGCATGCCTTTGGCCGGAACGAGGGAATAGACCCGCGGCATGGCGGGAAGGGGTCTCCGTGCCAATGATTGCTTGCTTTTTGGAGCGCGTAGCCAAGATTGATGATGATCAAGAGCCATCGGATGTTGATAGCAATGAGGAGGAGGATGTTGTTATCGAGGGGCATGCGACCGAGGTCGCTGCAAGTTTGAGCGGGTCGGACGATGAGAATGTTGCGCTCCATAAGCATCGGGGAGAGCGTGTGGATTGGGAGAATGAGGACGCCTTTGAGGGCATTAGCGGCGCCGGTGATGATGATATCGACGAAGGTTCCATGGAACTTGATGATGAGCCTCACAAGGATGCGGTGGACCAGTTAGGGAAAATACCAAAAGTCGGTGCGAGGTGGCAAAGTGCGGTTAAAAAATATGTTAAAAAACAAAAGGTGGCTAAGGAAAAAGAAACAGCGCGACTCCGTAATTTGCTTGTTGAGAAGTCAACGAGGTCAAGCAAGAAACGGGCTATTAAAAAAACACGGCTGCAATGGAAATATGTGGACGGGATGCCAACTCAAGTGGAGATTACTTGCAGTGGAAGAAGTGGTGTTCTAGGATTACAAGTAAGCCCACATGCCCACAGGCCCCATATGCATCATAAAATTTCAGCTTATGCATAAGCTGAACTCATGAGCGTGTCCACACGGTATCTCAACGATCACTCGCCTAATGTTTTGTGTGTTATGATTCGTTATTATGTGTGATCGTGCACTCGTCATACAAATATGTAGCAGAAATCGTTCAAAGAAACCGAGGGTGTCTTCTTTGCATTGCCCATTGCAGGTCGAGCATGCTAAGCAACTGAAAGTGGAGTACATTGATATCAGCTCAGGGAAACAGAAGACGTGTGCGTGCGCACAATTTGAGATCGAATGTGGAGTGCGAGACCGTGGTAGCAGAGGTAGCAAACAACAATCTTGGCGGCATACCTTCTTGGTCGGTTCCGAGGAGTTGGGAATTTGGATGCATCGACACAATATTGTTATGCAAGCTGCCACTGATCTCCAACGTGAGGCAGCACATGATGGTACTCGGGCGGATGGTGCCAAATCTATAGATGCTCAGAATATTAGCGATGCCAACTCAGATGATATCTCAGATCATGGGGATCATGTGCAGCCACCCATACCGGTTAATCTCTGGACAAGTGAATATGACCGGTTGTGGAATGCCGTTGAGGCCGAGGAGGAGGAAATGGCCGACTACGCGGAAGCCGAGCTAGATGCACTCGCTGATCATGCAGAAGCTAAGGCAGGTCGCGTCTGGGGGGTCCCATCCGACGTGGGACATTTTTTTTCGAGCGGATTCCGCAAGGCCTTTGATGGAAACGTACGTGGGAGATCAAACTTGGTCGAAAAAATATGGACCCGGACGTGATTGGCGCCAAAGTGTCCATTTTGGGCATTTCGCGGTCGCCGGCAGGTCGCGTCTGGCGGGTCCCATCCGACGTGGGACATTTTTTTCGAGCGGATTCCGCAAGGCCTTTGATGGAAACGTACGTGGGAGATCAAACTTGGTCGAAAAAATATGGACCCGGACGTGATTGGCGCCAAAGTGTCCATTTTGGGCATTTCGCGGTCGCCGGCAGGTCGCGTCTGGCGGGTCCCATCCGACGTGGGACATTTTTTTCGAGCGGATTCCGCAAGGCCTTTGATGGAAACGTACGTGGGAGATCAAACTTGGTCGAAAAAATATGGACCCGGACGTGATTGGCGCCAAAGTGTCCATTTTGGGCATTTCGCGGTCGCCGGCAGGTCGCGTCTGGCGGGTCCCATCCGACGTGGGACATTTTTTTTCGAGCGGATTCCGCAAGGCCTTTGATGGAAACGTACGTGGGAGATCAAACTTGGTCGAAAAAATATGGACCCGGACGTGATTGGCGCCAAAGTGTCCATTTTGGGCATTTCGCGGTCGCCGGCAGGTCGCGTCTGGGGGGTCCCATCCGACGTGGGACATTTTTTTTTCGAGCGGATTCCGCAAGGCCTTTGATGGAAACGTACGTGGGAGATCAAACTTGGTCGAAAAAATATGGACCCGGACGTGATTGGCGCCAAAGTGTCCATTTTGGGCATTTCGCGGTCGCCGGCAGGTCGCGTCTGGCGGGTCCCATCCGACGTGGGACATTGTTTTTCGAGCGGATTCCGCAAGGCCTTTGATGGAAACGTACGTGGGAGATCAAACTTGGTCGAAAAAATATGGACCCGGACGTGATTGGCGCCAAAGTGTCCATTTTGGGCATTTCGTGGATTGCCTTAAATATGGTGTGTTTGGAGTCTTGAAAACGGGGCTTCCAAAATTGGCTCCATCTTTTTCGAGTTAGAAATGCATTTGGAAGATCATTTTTAGTTACCAAAAAACTTTTGGGGTCGAAATTCGATGTCCGCGGAGCATGTCAAACTCGATATCGTGGTTTGGGATATTCGATCCTTCCCGGCTTGCGGCTATCCTTCCCGGCGCGGATTCCCGTTCACGTGTTTGCAACAGAGCACGGTTTTTAGGATTTTAGGGTGTTACGAGCGACGCGATCGGCGATTCGGAATTTCCAATTTTGAATGAGGATGTGTCACTGTATTCCGAAGAGAAAGACCAGTCGAGTGACATGACACTCACACTCGACTGTGTCACAGTAAACTCGACAGCCAGCCGAGCGCAAGAGATAGAGGAAAACCTTTTGTGATTTAGAGCCCTACTGTATCGTTTTCCTGCTCCACCGCACGAGAGAGGAAGAGCAGATCAGCAGATCATGATCATGATGGGAAAATTATCAGTGTAACATGAATATGGCATGCACCCCCTATCAAGATGCAAAGACTATTCGTGGTATGGTATATTTAATACCGCATGAGGCTGCCATTTAACAGCAATATTACCGTCCCGTGGGTTCTGTGTTCGTCGAAAAATATCACGTTTACCGTCGCATGAGTGCTGAGTCCTGCACTGAGCTTCTTGTTATAAAAACGTAAAGACCGAAAGCGCAGGCGAAAGAGAAAACAAAAGCTGCCACGCCGGGTGAACGGCTCGCTGAATCCTTTGTTCCCTCCCACTACGGTGGCGTCTTCCTACTGTAACCTTGTCTCTGGTTTGCACTGAACCCTAGAGCTATGTACAGTGCATAAACAGTCAATCGTACTTCCAAGCGAAAAGCAAGAAGGAGTAGTACTTGAACTTCGTCCGGGAGGACGTCGACCACTCGTATGTTAAGAGTCTGCACCCTGCAAAACATCAAAGATGCTCCCTTCCTTCCTTAACCCGGACCTGGAAATTTGGGACTTGGAGTGGTGGAGCGGCCTCGGTACAAGATACTGGATTGCGATCAACGAAAAATCCCATTCTCACGTCGCAGTATACCTGTGTTTCGGTTTCTGGGCGTGTGTGTGCGTTGCTATCGGCTTGGCGCTTGCAAAAAGTGAGGATCCGCGTTATGATAGGCCAAAAAAGAGAAAGGCTCAGGCTAAGAAGTTACGGAATAAGATCTCTTGAGGGTCACTTGAAGTTTTGTTGCGCATAGTTGTTTGCAAACAGCGCGGGTAGCTCTAACTTTGTGCTTCGGGATATTAGTCGTCCGGCTTTTAAAGTCGCCCCAAGGTTGGAAAGTTGAAAAAGAACAGTCGCCCAACGCAAAGCAAAACACCTGAAATCTATTGGTTGCTGCTACTTAATCACGTTCAACGTTAGCTTCTTAAAATCAAATTTGTGGAGTTTTAGATGAGCGCTCCTTCTCACAAGTACGTTATTATGGAACTTAGAAAATAGCATGATAAACGTTTCTCTATTAGTGGCATCCTGTGATTGTGTAACCTCAGGATGCGATGCCTCTCAATCTTCCTCCCGTTTTTGTCATTCTACGCCTTACCTCTTCCGTGCAACCTGGTTGGTTATTAAGATCAGTATTGATCCTGAACATAGAACTCGATGCTTTGTGTTTTCACGCAAGCAAGTAAGCGAAAGTCCAGAATGTCGACTGAGGTGTGGAGAATCGAAATTCAATCCGTATTCAATGTTTGTGATAGGGTCATAAAGATTATTATATAAGGCGAGGTGAAATGAGTCATGATAGTCGGTACACTCGCTCGTTTCAGTAAAGTAACGTGGATAGTATCATCGCGGGTTGCGACGCCACATATATTAGCTCATATATGTTTCGTTTGTAGTGATTTCCCAAGACATGGATTTCAGTAACCAAAAGGCCTCCATCTTTCAATTTCTTCGAAACCAATGTATTCCTCAATTGACAAGCGTGTTCGGTAAGACTTTCTTGATCGTGCTTGGCATTTTGCTTTAATTTTTCCATCTCGATTCAATAAGTTGTTTGTTACCCGTAATTTTAACGAGGAAATTACCTCTGTACTGTACTTCTCGTTTGGTCTGTACTGTCTCGTCTTTGTACTGCGTCCGTGACAGCATGTCAATTTCCGCGTCTCTGGTTGGAGGTCCACCGTTTTTCGTCGACGACAGTACAATACAGACAAAAAGGACGACAGTATAGAGGCAGAGGCGTGGATGTCGCCAAAATGAAATTAAGTATGGTGCGGAACGGTCGGTACATGCTACAGTACACACGACAGTATACTTAGTACAACCGACAGTGCAGACTACAATACCGACGACAGTATACGACAGTACAGGCGACAGTACAAAACGTGGTGGAAAATACTGCATGCGTACAGGGCAGCGCAGTCGGGTGTCACAGCGATAATATTTCGCTTAAACCTTCGGGTTGTATTGTACTGTCGCACGGCTGCCACGTCGGCACATAATTCCCCAAAATCGACAGTACAATACAGAAAACCGACAATACAGTACAGAGGTAATTTCCTCGCTAATATACCGGGTTAGTGATCACCTCGTCATTAACCATTTGCTCCAATTTGCGATGATGACAACACAAGAGACGTGATGCCACAAGAGACGTGATGCCACAATTGACTTTCCCTCCACCAAGCAGTGGTTGTGGTTGCATAGCCCTTCTATATTCTTCGGTGCTAGAATGCGATCGGAACCTTTACCTTCAGGTGCTTTCGCGACATAACGATCGAGTTCTCGGAATCAGCTGCCTTTCGTCTAGTAAAACCTTCACGCTTAGTGCTTCGCCACATTTCATCGTGAGACCTTTTAACACGTGTAGGCGCATTGACCCCTTGATGACCCATTATTTGTTGGTTGCGTCATCCTCGAAGACAACCCTTATAGCGATTTGCTCTACCACTCCAAACTTTGCATCATGTGTGGGGAACCAAAAATTCGGAGTGTTCCCTTTGTTTGCTCCCTTTCCAAGACCTGCACCTTTCGACAAGAACCGCATATCGGAAGGTACCGGTACCGCAAGTTTCTCCACATCGGTGTTGTAAAATATTCATGTGTTTCCGGGAAGTGCGGGAACCAACGATCCTATACGTATCAATGAGAGCTTGTCTTTGTGGTTCTTTGCTAATAGGCAATTTCCCTTTCGCGCGCGATGGAAGCGTGATGGGCCCATGACCTACAGATATGTATCTATATATCTACGCCGAAGCAGAAACGCCGAACTCACGGGGAAGCCGATTTCCCCCCCACTGTATGGGGGCCTGCTTCTCCTTGCTTCACCCCTCATTGTGTGTGGCATGTGCCACGCGTGACCGTGTCCTCGTACCGTTAGCCTTCCTAGTTAGACAGTCCGTGTTTATGTCTAACCAGTTTATGCTATCACATTCCGAGCACCCGTCATTGTGTTTGCTCTGACTGGGTTGTATATATATATATACCTTATATATATATCCCGATATCACCTTTTCTGTCAGGTTATCGACCCACATCACGCTTTGTGGTGTTCGGTTTTGCTGGACTCGCTTTGGCTCATCGTCAATTCTATTCACTTCCCTCTTACTTCCTTAACGGTTTGAGTGCATTTGCCTCATCCCAACTTCCCTCATCTCACTTCGTGTATTTCCTACCGTTTGTGATTGGTTTTGCACGATCTCCCTCGGCCTAACTTCCCTCTTGTTCCTTCACCCTGGCCGGTTACTTCCTTCGGCGTCCTTCAACGCTGTGGCCAGCAGCGCCTCTGCTGCCGGAAAACTGACTTACCTTACGGCGTCTTTGACGTGACCGCCGTGTTCCTCGTCAAAACCTGACCTAATTTGATCCTTCTATCGCTCGATTTGGTTAATTTTACTAGGAGTTATCTTTCAACACGTAAACTTACACACTCTGGCCAGCAACACCTGAACTGCAGGGAAACTGGCTAACTGTACGACGTTTTTGACATTACCTCCGTTTTCCTCGTCAGATTCTACCCCGATTTGACTTCTCCATCGCTTGATTTGGTTGATTTTTCGGGGAGTTACCTTCACGCCTCGAAACCCTATCGACGCGCCTTCCAGATTTTGCAGCCGCGGGGATCATGACCTCGCTGCACCAGTGTACGCGTATGACCGCGGTTCGGTCTGCCCTGGACTCGCTTCGACGAGAACATCTTCCCTTTGGTTGTGGTCTGGTGGTGCCTGGTGGTGCTTACACACCAAGCACCAAACTCGAGTCCATCGCGTTCGCCATCAACAACGAGTGCTTTGACTCCTTCGACTTCGTCCCTCCACTCCCTTCGCCCTCGCCTTGCACCCCACCTGTTCGCCATCTAGTGGTGTGTGGTGATGTTGCCACGCCCACTTCGCCCCTCACCATCGTTCCTTTCGAGCCATTCCCAATGCGCTCAATCGCGCCCCCTTACCGCATTTTTCACCTTCCACCTCCCCACCCCCTTCTCATCGACGCATTCGCTCTGGTGGTGCCAGGCAACTTTTTTGGCTTTGGCACCGCACAGGAGTTGGTTGATTTGTCGTCTGGATGCCCCTCGACATCTTCGAGAACACCGCCGCCACCACTTAGTGAAAACACGGTCACATCGCAACCAACATGTTGAGTGAACCTCCTAGACTTAGCCACAATTCACTTGCAGAGTAGCGCCACACCTTGCTAGCGGTTAGCTGGAAGATGGTCCTCTGGACTCTGATATTAAGTGACATTGGGTTTAGGTTTTAGGGTTTGCTTGCTCTGGGATGGCCACTCACACCTTCGGGGTGCGAGGTGGTCTGGTGGTGTCACGGGGAAGCCGATTTCCCCCCCACTGTATGGGGGCCTGCTTCTCCTTGCTTCACCCCTCACTGTGTGTGGCATGTGCCACGCGTGACCGTGTCCTCGTACCGTTAGCCTTCCTAGTTAGACAGTCCGTGTTTATGTCTAACCAGTTTATGCTATCACATTCCGAGCACCCGTCACCGTGCTTGCTCTGACTGGATTGTATATATATATATACCTTATATATATATATCCCGATATATATCACCTTTTCTGACATCAGATCTGATGACATAGCGCTACGGCGTAGGGCGCTATGTGTTGGCCTTGCACCTTGAGCGCGCAGGTTCAAGTCCCGTCTGGATCTCGTCGGGAGGTTGTTGCCCGATATAATTATATTGTCCGATCAACAATATAATTATACTGGAAGCATTTCGGTGTTTCCATCACGAACTCACATATATGCTCCGCTCGAGAGATATAGTGAAATAATGGTCGGAGCTAATACCGCGAGACTCCGAATATCGATACTCTCTAGCGCGCGCTCTCTCTAGATGTCGAGAAATGCCAGACGAGATAATGTCACCGTCCGGACACCCGAAGTCGACCAATGAGAGAGCAATAGAGTGTCTAGTGCGGTAATGCGTGATGTGACTAACGCTGACCGCCAGATCTAATACGATACTAACTAAGCAATCTGCGGAATCAATCTCAATACATTGTTTTCTTGCCAAAGTTTCGATTTTATCCGTAGACTTCCGATGCGCGTTCTAGTATTCATCGATAGCTTTCAATCGGTCTTGAGGATTCAGATTTTTCTCTAAGGCATTTCGATCACTTGTTGATAGTTTATGCATTAGCTCTAATTTGGATTTGGATTTCGATGGCATACGCCGCATATTAGAGTTAGATTGTAATTCTGTACGCGAGGTTTTCATCTATGCATATAACTAAGATTATTTGCCAAGATATAGTAGTTACAGACTATGACAGCGTGACATATGACGATAGTTACAGACCCTGTATGAAACACTTCTCATAGTTCCGTACCCGTACCGTCACTGTACTCGAGAGTATCGACTTCGTACCTACAAACATTGTACATTGTATCACGGCCTAGAGACGAGGACTGAGCTTAGATAGCCAGCCCGTCAGTATATTATTCGATCACATATGACTCGTGGCTTCGCACATTCCGACCGGCTCTAGTGCTTCCTTTGTGTGCTGGATGTATATATCCCGATAGGCTATAGGCCCACCACTTGTCCAAAAGTGGTTCATCAAGTATGATTAGCCGCTCAATGGCTGGCTAGAGCCTTTGCGAGCGGGTAGCGCGGATGTAGGTGGTGTTCGACATGAAGAAAACGAGTAGTTAAGGATGTTTGATGAAGGCGGCGAAAAGAGGACGCCCCCCTTAATTCCTCGATCTGGGACGGCTTGTCACTATCCATTTTGGGCATTTCGCGGTCGCCGGCAGGTCGCGTCTGGCGGGTCCCATCCGACGTGGGACATTTTTTTTCGAGCGGATTCCGCAAGGCCTTTGATGGAAACGTACGTGGGAGATCAAACTTGGTCGAAAAAATATGGACCCGGACGTGATTGGCGCCAAAGTGTCCATTTTGGGCATTTCGCGGTCGCCGGCAGGTCGCGTCTGGCGGGTCCCATCCGACGTGGGACATTTTTTTTCGAGCGGATTCCGCAAGGCCTTTGATGGAAACGTACGTGGGTGATCAAACTTGGTCGAAAAAATATGGACCCGCGGACGTGATGGGCGCCAAAGTGTCCATTTTGGGCATGTCGCGGTCGCCGGCAGGTCGCGTCTGGCGGGTCCCATCCGACGTGGGACATTTTTTTCGAGCGGATTCCGCAAGGCCTTTGATGGAAACGTACGCGGGTGATCAAACTTGGTCGAAAAAATATGGACCCGGACGTGATGGGCGCCAAAGAGTCCATTTTGGGCATGTTTCGCGGCGTCGCCGGCAGGTCGCGTCTGGCGGGTCCCATCCGACGTGGGACATTTCTTTTCGAGCGGAATCCGCAAGGCCTTTGATGGAAACGTACGTGGGTGATCAAACTTGGTCGAAACAATATGGACCCGGACGTGATTGGCGCCAAAGTGTCCATTTTGGGCATTTTGCGGTCGCCGGCAGGTCGTGTCTGGCGGGTCCCATCGGAGGTGGGACATTTTTTTTCGAGCGGATTCCGCAAGGCCTTTGATGGAAACGTACGTGGGAGATCAAACTTGGTCGAAAAAATATGGACCCGGACGTGATTGGCGCCAAAGTGTCCATTTTGGGCATTTCGCGGTCGCCGGCAGGTCGCGTCTGGCGGGTCCCATCCGACGTGGGACATTGTTTTTCGAGCGGATTCCGCAAGGCCTTTGATGGAAACGTACGTGGGAGATCAAACTTGGTCGAAAAAATATGGACCCGGACGTGATTGGCGCCAAAGTGTCCATTTTGGGCATTTCGCGGTCGCCGGCAGGTCGCGTCTGGCGGGTCCCATCCGACGTGGGACATTTTTTTTCGAGCGGATTCCGCAAGGCCTTTGATGGAAACGTACGTGGGAGATCAAACTTGGTCGAAAAAATATGGACCCGGACGTGATGGCGCCAAAGTGTCCATTTTGGGCATTTCGCGGTCGCCGGCAGGTCGCGTCTGGCGGGTCCCATCCGACGTGGGACATTTTTTTTCGAGCGGATTCCGCAAGGCCTTTGATGGAAACGTACGTGGGAGATCAAACTTGGTCGAAAAAATATGGACCCGGACGTGATTGGCGCCAAAGTGTCCATTTTGGGCATTTCGCGGTCGCCGGCAGGTCGCGTCTGGCGGGTCCCATCCGACGTGGGACATTTTTTTCGAGCGGATTCCGCAAGGCCTTTGATGGAAACGTACGTGGGAGATCAAACTTGGTCGAAAAAATATGGACCCGGACGTGATTGGCGCCAAAGTGTCCATTTTGGGCATTTCGCGGTCGCCGGCAGGTCGCGTCTGGCGGGTCCCATCCGACGTGGGACATTGTTTTTCGAGCGGATTCCGCAAGGCCTTTGATGGAAACGTACGTGGGAGATCAAACTTGGTCGAAAAAATATGGACCCGGACGTGATTGGCGCCAAAGTGTCCATTTTGGGCATTTCGCGGTCGCCGGCAGGTCGCGTCTGGCGGGTCCCATCCGACGTGGGACATTTTTTTTCGAGCGGATTCCGCAAGGCCTTTGATGGAAACGTACGTGGGAGATCAAACTTGGTCGAAAAAATATGGACCCGGACGTGATTGGCGCCAAAGTGTCCATTTTGGGCATTTCGCGGTCGCCGGCAGGTCGCGTCTGGGGGGTCCCATCCGACGTGGGACATTTTTTTTCGAGCGGATTCCGCAAGGCCTTTGATGGAAACGTACGTGGGAGATCAAACTTGGTCGAAAAAATATGGACCCGGACGTGATTGGCGCCAAAGTGTCCATTTTGGGCATTTCGCGGTCGCCGGCAGGTTGTGCTAGGACAACACACGGTGTCATGCGCGGATGACTCAGCAATGTCATACATGCCAGAAGTGTCATACGCGCCTTACAGCATTAGCGCCCGAGACCCCTGTTGAGGAAGAGACCCCCCTTATATGGGAGTACACAGTACCACTGTACTGTGTAATAATGTGACATGTAGAATACTGGCACATCATACTGCATGATAATGTAGTACAAGCATATGATAGGTTGATGAGACTTGGCCATGCTGACTAGGATTACCTCAGAGAGCTGAGTGAATAAGTAATGGCCAAGGCCAAAGAAACAGTTGAGATTTCTAGAGTAAAAACAGCCGCATGGCAAAAAGTCAATATAATACCTAATTCTTACTGCAAATATATGCACTGAGTCTGGACATAGTTCCTAAGAATCGACATAGCTTGATTAGTCTTATATAGTGCATAACATAGAACCTTGCACTATATATGATCCACAAGTAGTTTCACAGTCACTGTCAAGTAGAGGTTTAGTACTGCCTCCTACAAAATGGTATCAGTGTGCTACGCACCACCACCACCACCACCGCTTCCACACACTTTTTCTACTTTGAGATTGTAACTTTTCCGTCAAATTTACGTGTGCCTCAGTTTTTCGGATGGGATTTAAGCTCTCGAGTTGCTGGCGCTTTGCATAGCTTTGAGTCAGCACTGGCCAGAAACGTCGTTTACTCTTCCTTCAGCGAGATGGCTTGTGGCGCTGTCGAGAATTGTTCTTCAATTTACTTGTGAGGACGTAATCTTTCTTCGCGAGTTGCTTCGTAATGGTTTCTTCGTGCACTTGCGCGTGCTTTGCAGTCTTGGCTGCTGCAAGTTCCTAGTGCGCACGCAGTTCTTCACTCGAGTGTTCGCAATGGCGTTTATTCCTCAGCAACAAATGTTCTTAGAATTGTCAGATGCAGCTTATATTCTCTTCGCGCCGTGATCTGTGATGGGAAATTTCGGCTCGCCTAGTGTGAGGCCTCCTACTGTGGCACAGTGTGCCACAAATAAAGTAGCCTAGAGCTATCTTTCGTCTGGCGTTCGCTCTGCGCCTGGGGCTCACGAATTACCTTTACAAATTATGGCAATTTTTGCGGGTGCTGCTTAAATTCGAGTTTGGGAATGGTCAAAATTGTACTTCTGGCCGCTGGCCTTATGTTCGCGCTCTGACGCGCTGGTCAACGACTCGTCGTTTTTCTTGCTCGCTGGCAGCTTTCACCGTTATTTCTTCTCGGGAATTGTGCCAATTGGTCAGCGTTTTCCGCGGGATCTTCGTCTACACTGCCCTCTGCGATTGGGATGTGTGCGCAATGTTCTTCTTGGGCTCGGAATTGGCGTGATGCGACTTCAGATTAGCGCTATTCCGCCGGCGTGCGTGTTCTTCGTCGAGTGTCTTTGCGACTGAGTGGGATTACGCAATTTTATGCTTGGGAATTCGAGAATGTTCTCTGAATTGGCAGATGCGGCTTGCGTTCCTTGCCCTTAGGCTCTGCAGCGCTCTAGCGTTCTTGGCAGGGAGCTAACCCTGAGTTGAGTCGCGCTGCGACGTTGCTTTGGCTTCCGTGAAGGATCGTTAACCGATTTGGCTCAATTTGTTTTCATCTTACCTCTTCGAGTTTGCTGGGGAGCTTTGATTGAGATTTGGCAGCGGCAGTTGTTTATTTGCTGTTGGGATCCTGCGTCTTCGCACTTCACACTATACGCCTGTACGGCGGAAGCGCTGGCAGGTTTTTCGGGATCAGATTGCTGCGTTTCTCCACCATCTTAAGCGACTTTTTCAATGTCCTCTTCACGGCAACCTTCTTCGCTGTATGTTCCGCCTCAGCGGCGCTCGGGGGTAGCGGAGGCTGCTTCTGGGCCCTCCGGGCTCTCTAGCTCGGCCCGGGTGTTTCAGCTCCGGGATGGGCTTGGGGCTTTGGGGCCCACCCCGTACTTTGTCCCGGAATGGGAGGCGCCAGCCGGGGCGCGGCGGGGCAGCAGGGGGGGGGAGCAGTACAACGCTCTCTGGAGGGCGAATACGCGCTTTTGGCGAGCGCGCCTCTACCTCAAGAGGAACGTCGCACCCAAGCATCGCTGCCTGCCACGCCCACGAATTTCCCCGACGGCTCGCGTGACTCTCCTGGGCTGGAATCTTCCATTGTACGTACGTTTGAGTGCTACTCTACACCCCAGCAGCGTGCAGGGGGTGCAGGTGCCTCAGGTCTACAACGTAGCCAACCAGCTCTCGAGGAGCTCAACACGGTCGCTATAGCCACCGCTCATAATTTGAGATCATCTCCTCATAGCGAAGCTGTAGTTGACCATTTGCCTTTGGCACCAGAGCATCTCGTTGGAAACCAGACCCATGAGAGCAACATATTTACGCCTAGGCGTGAAAGTGCTCCTCCAAGTGGCGAGCGCGGGTTGTCAAGCGTGAACGAGTGGAGCGTCAGGCTGGCACGCCAAGCTGTAGCAGTGGATATTTTAGCGGTATGTGCATTGCGTAATTGGTGGAGTACTTGGACAGCACGAGTGCTCAGCGGGCGTGTTTCATCTGCACTTACGACATGGCACCTACGTGCCCGTCTCGCGCGCATGCGTGTTTCCCTTACAGCATGGCACGAGCGAGTTCACCGCAAGAACCAGGTCCAACGCAAAAAGCAAGATTTTGCTGGACACGCAAGTTCACGATTGGCGTCCCGGCTCTTGAGTGCATGGCGAGAAGAACAACGTCGTGTAAAAGAGATCACTCTCGAAATCACGGCGTGCAACATCGCCCGGTCCGAGTTCTACGTGAGGAAGTGTATGAAAGCGTGGAAGGCTACCGTGGACTTCGCTTCCAAGTGCACCACCTTTGCGGTCCAGCGTGAACAACATGTGAAGCGCGAAGTCCTCCACGAGTGGTCAGCTCTGACGGACACGCCTGACGTGACCCCGAAGCAATGGGCGACCTTGCGTAGACATCTTCGCCGCCTGTGTGGCCAAGAAGACTCCATCGCTGCAATCACATGGGAGGTGCAGCTGAGAACGAAGAGTGGAGAGCAACGCGTGATCCCATCTCGTGGACTCCTTCTGTCGCATGTTACCTCAGCAAGCCACCATTATCATCACCTCCACTCTGCACGACCACTCGTCACGACCATCCCAGCCAACCGGCCTGCAAGGCTGGTGCGGTTGGGAGTGAGCGTCGAGGAGGTGATAAAGACTCTAAGGCGTACAACCACCTTGGGGGCAAGTGTTCAACAGCATGGCGTACAATCTGTACCTGGCCGCAACCCCTATGGCGTCTTGTCGTCTGAAGATGACTCCACGATCGATGAGGAAGACGTTCATTCCGCTGACTCCGCCCCACAACCACCTCGATCAAAAGCTTCATCCGCCCCACGACCCACACAACGAGAACGTGCTGTGCGTGTCCAGGCTTTGACGGAGTTAGCCCACGAGAAGGAGGTGGCGAAGCAGGAGCGGAAGCGGCAGAAGTTGGCCAAGCGCAAGCTCGCCAAGGCTCGACGTCGCAGTGACGAAGGTAAACTGATGTACGACTCCACCTCTACGTCCAGTGAGGAGAAGTCCACACTTTCATCATGTCAAACATCTTCTTCTGAGGCGCTCTCCTCTGACGCCTCGCACACCTCTTCATCAAGGAGCTCTCGGCGAAAGGGTGGACGCCAACGGCGGCGCCAAGCTCAAGTCACGCGACACGAGCGGCAACTACGAGAGCTGCAAGAGGAGTCCGAACGAGTCGCGTTAGATGCGGCCACTGCGCACCAAGCGCAGCTCACAGCGTTGCGCATGGACATGCACAATGCCGTGGAGGAAGCAACCCGGATGCATCAGGAGCTCCGCACCACGGTGTGCCAAGAAGCGCGACGGGCCGCTCTCGAATCTGCTGAGGAGCAGATAGCGCGCATGCAGCATGCCGCGGACGTTGTCTCGCATCAGCATGAGCAAGCTGTAGCATCGCAGGCGGAGGAAGCTGCACGTCATCACCAACAACTTCGAGAAATGCAGCGCGCCGCGGAAGAGCAACGCCAGCAACTTGACCAAGCAGCTCGAGAGCAACGACTGCTGGAGCAACAAGTGGCGGAGAGCAAGATAGTGGTGCAGGCCGCCCTTGAAGCCGCTGACGGACGAGCGCACTCACGGCCAGAACAACCACCTAATACCCCCGCGAGCTATGCGACCGTCACAAGTGACGCTCAAGAAGCTGAACGCGAAGCTCTGATGGTGCCCCCGTCAGCCACGACTGTGGATGTACGGGGCCACAAAGGCGTGACGTTCGAGGAGGACGCCTCCAAGCGTGCATCTTCCCCCACGAGTGTGCATGACCGCCTAGCTAAAATGGATTGGAGGTCCATTAGTGTGCCAGCCGTTGCCGCTATCCGTGCACACGTGGAGGAGCACTTACCTGGCCACGTGGGCAAGATGGAAGCGGAACGCATGTTCTGTGACGTAGCGAGAAGGTACCGAGACCATGACCTAGCGTCTGGGTGTGGACCGCCGGTCTCCGAAGCCCCGGCCTCTCAACTTCCTTCACCACCTCTGGCGGGAACGGCGATCGTTTGTTGCGTGTACGACGAAGTCGCGTCCAGCACGTCCAACGTTCCGTGCTCGAGATGCGCTCGTAGCCCGCAACCCCCTGTAGCCATATGGAATTGCGGGCTTACAGCTCTTTCAGACTTGTCGGAAACCACTCAATTCCTGCCGTTGTGTATATATTGCACGCGCGGGGTTTGGCCGGGAGCCTTTGACCGCTTCCCTTCAGTGACCCCGAGGCCATCCTCAGCAATTGGTGGGACCGGTGGGGGCGGCGGAGGCGACGACGATGGAGGCGATGGTGATGACGACGGTGACGACCCGGGAGGACCCGGTGGCCATCAAGGGGGGGGGAATGAGCCGCCTGGCGACCCCACTTCTGACGCGCCTAGCGACCCCTCGCGGAATCTTGGAGATGGACGTCGCGGCCATGGCGGGGGCGGAGGCGGTGACGATCCGCCCGACGATGAGACGTCCTACAGCTTCGGTTCGAGTAGGAGGTCCTCGTACAATGATGGCAGGCAGCAAAGGGAGGAGTACACGAGGCACTCATATGCCCTCAAGGCCGCGAAGGACATCATGTCCTTGTACTCAGCACCGCTGGAAGGGTCCACGAACCCCTTCGGCCCGCTGTTGCGGTTCGTGGACGAGTTCGACAGGTGCTTAGCCCTTCCAGTGGTGCTCCTCGCGATGAACACCCCGTGCAACGTGCCCAACGGAGCGTTCGAGCTCGGAGAGCCGATTCTCTCGGTGCATATCTTGTTGAAGGAGATCACCCAGCATTGCTTCCCTACGCCTAGCTCCGAAGGAACGGAGCTGCGAGGGGTTCTCCTGGATGCCGAGGCGGACAAGTCGTTGAACCTTGAGAAGGTCATCGTGCCGCTGGCGAAGCTGATCGTGCCGCTGAAGAGTGAAATGGCCACCTTGGGCTCGTTCCTACGCCGAGTACGCCAAACTCAAGGACGCATGGCGACACCGCGCAAAGTGCGCGAGTTTTGGGATGGACTGCATCTAGCCCATCGCGTAGTGACCATGTTGGCGACACACGAGCTCACCACACCGGTTCCGGAATCCGACCTCCTGGACGTCTTCCTCTCGGGCTTATCCGCGGAGGTACGGAAGGAGGCGTTCGAGATTGCAGAGCGGAAGGGGACCCCCTTGATCCTCCTCGACCGCGCCCTTCCAGCCAGTCGACGCCTAGCGCTGGAATACGCCATTGAGGCGGAGTTGCATTTGAACAACGCGACGAGTAGGAGAGCGCCAGTGCAGCTACTGGCAGCGGTGGAGGTCTCGGAGGAGCTACTAGCTCTAGCCGAAGATCGTCCCGCGGGTGCAACTCCTACTGGGCAACGTCTGGGCTCCCCGGAGTACACTGGTTGCAGGTTGTGCCAAAGCAAAGAGCACTATGCTCGAGAGTGCCCACAGGCTGCTCTTCGTAAGAAGGAGTGGGCCAAAGCACTTCTGGCTGAAACTTTGGACATGGTCATGCACGAAGTGGAAACGGATGAATACTGCGACGTGCTCAACGCGGTGTTGCCAAAGGAACTAATGGATTTTGCCGCGGAGGACTCCCTCGAGCTCGGAGTACCCTCCAAGTCCCAATGAGCTCGGGCCCACATCCCCGCGATGAGCCCCCCTCCTACCTCTCGGAGCAGCAGTTGCGGGAGAAGTGGAGAAGAGCCCGTCGACGTCAAAGGCGGAGTGCTCCTTGCACAGGATACCTAGACTCCGATGAGCTCAACATGCTACCCTCGCGGGCGATGACTAGCCCTCCTCCCGCGCCGGAGCGTCAAGTGGTCGAAGCTCGCCTTCGCAAGGAAGCCAAGTCTCCAGTGTGTACGAGCGAGGACCTCACAGACGACTCCCAGCACGTTGAGAAACGGCACCGACGTACCCTGAAGGTGACCGAGAGCTACCGCGTGCACTTGGAGCCAACGGGCCAACCATTGCAAGGTTGGCAATTTCGAGCTGTCCGAGGGCAAGGGACGAGCGCTTTACGCTCCAAAGTGGGCACACGGGGCTTGAGGTCCTCCATCAAGGCTCTGGAAACGGACCTTGCACCGCCCCGTACACCTCCGCGGAGCACGAGCCCACCGCTTTGGAGAGCCGGGCATCGACGCAGCAGCCGAGGACCCACGCGGTCACCAACGCACAGCGCGGTTACCGCTAACAAGCGAGAAGCTCGAGCTCGGTCACCCTTACCCGCAGCCCTTAACAAACTTAAAAGGCTGCAAGAATACCGACGACGACGTCAAGACATCCAGCTTGGGCGTCGACCTCGTACGCCCTCACCTAACGGCAGCACGACTGCCGAGGCAACCTCAACCACATGGAGTGACCGCCCCCGACCATGGCTGTCACCGACCCATGCAGCTCGAGCTGAAGGAGCACCAAGGAGGAGGTGGCTCAGTGGGCTGGAGAAAGTTCGCCAACGAGAGAAGCTTAAGCGGGATTATGCCAGTGGCCTCCCATATTTGGAGCGGGACTCTCCTATAGACGAAGAGCTACTGCACACCTTAGCCAAGGAACAAGCGCAAGAGGAAGTAGAAGAAGGACTCCTCCAGTACGCAAGTGACTTGGCGACGAATGATATGGCGCGAGCAGCGAAGGACAAGGTCATCCAAGTGGCCTTGTACCCACCTGATCACCCACCCAGGGACCTGGTGCAGACAGCCACCGCTCAAGGGCTCTTGGCCGATGCAGGCACCTACGAGTTACCATGGGACTCTGACATGGACGACCCTCCTGACCTAGGCGACCCTCATGCCAAGGACGACCCCTTCATATGCCAGCTCAACAGCATCATCGACAGTGGGGACATGAGCCCTGGCTGGAGTGATCTCTTGGCGGCTGTATCAACATCGCGAGCGCCACCTCGACAGATCAACAATTCCCCTACAAATTTAGGACACCTGTACCCGACATGTACCAAGCATGTACCTCCCATGTACTTGGACAACGTACATATGTACCTGCCCACTCCCCACTTGGGGCCCAAAACTCAGTGAAAATCCGAGTTGTAAAAAAGTGCAATATTTTCACATATATGTCAAGGCCATAAGTGACTAAGACATCCTTGACAAGTTTCGATGCAAACTATTGAGTTATACCTTCATAAATGGACACCCGAAAAACAGGACTGGCGTGTACCTACGTGTACCCACGTGTACCCGTCGACGGGTACACAAGTAAGAAATAGGTGCATGCGGCGTGCATGTGTACGCAATCGACTCCGTACACATGTACCCATCATGCACCAGGCGGGTACCTGTAGGTACATGCCGAGTACATGGTCCCCCGTACACATGCACCTAACGTGTACCATATAGTATATGCTGAGTACGTGCTGGGTACATGGTTTCTCGTACACATGTACCAGACATGTACCAAATGGCAGACTAGGGCATGCTGGGTACATGTGAACGCACCCGCTTAGTACGACTTGGGTACATAGTTACCCCACGCGTGTTATATATGGCGTGCACGTGTACCGATAATGTACCATGTGTCAATTTAACAATTCACCATAACAAAAACGATCATTATATACAATCACATTTACCTATGTTTATCTATCATGCCTCATTGTCACTGGGATTTTCATCTCGGACAATCTGCTCAAAGAAGTCGGCTAGCGGATCCAAGACCACCGCGGTTTCCATGCAAGGATGTTTTCGAATCACCACTTGAGAAGCAATCTCCTCGGCAAGCATAAACGGTTCTTTTCGATCGAATTCAGTGGCCGGATTCTCTGGGTCCAATACGTAGAAGCAGTTTGAAACACTATCCGCTCCTATGATGGAATGCCTCGCACGCAAAGCGGCCGTTAAAGCTTTAGTTGGCTTCTTGAGCCACGAAACCTTGACAAACACGTACGGTCTTCCTCCAAGCTCCACTCGATAGATGGCATCCACCCGGCCGAACCTGGAATATAAGCATCCCCCCCTCCCGACATCAAGCACGTATGTACCATCACATCGATATCAAATCAGTCTCGCACCGCTCGGCTCGTGCATGTTCGGCCTGCACACTACTGTACACTGGTACATGTGTACCCAGGACGTACCCAACATAAAGCCATGACGGGTACACATGTACCCACGCGTTCCCATGCTAGGTGTGTATGTACCGAGGGTGTACGGGTACTGGTGGTACATGATTGTGTACTCACCGGTCTGTTTGTTCCTTTGTTTGCTCGCGACCTTTCGTCCTCACCCTCTCGACGTAAAAGGATCGGAAGTAACATTGCACTGTCTTGAACTTTTTGTCCATGGATGCGGTCCGGAACTTCATCGTACCCACTTGCACTCGATTGAACTTGCGGCATCGAGGAGGGCAACCTTCGAGTAGAGCGCGTTCATACTTTGTGTATTGTCTTCCCAACCATGGGATGGGGTCCTGGTCGATGTGCACCTTGTACTTGGCGGTCTTCGGTGCCTTTGACCTGAAGGTGCGCCGTCTGCAAACAACACATGGCGCCTAAGCACTACGGAAATGCCGGGGACGTATGTACCGCGCGTGCACTGCATTACGGGTGCAGGCTAAATACACGTGTACCGGGCCAACACTGGAAACGGTTGCGACCGGGTGCACACGTACTGACCTATGGTACATGGTGGGTACACGTGCACCCGCAATTTCCGTTTTTTTATTTTTACGTAGAGCATTTTTTAGGAATTCGCTTGTGGTCGAATGTTGGTAGTTTGCTCCAGTATTTTGTGTGTCCCTTCTCCTTGCTCTCCAGAGCCATTCCCTGAAGTTTCCTAACGTCTTTCCCGTCATGTCGTGCCGTGCGCGTGCATTTGCGTCCCTCGTTGTTAGGGTTATTTTAGGGTTCGCCTTTGTACTACAGTAGTTCCTGCTGGACTTTAGGTTCAGGGTTATTATTATGGGCTCTGATAGCCCCTAGCCTGACCCGTCTCTGATCGGAACCGTGACTCCGCTAGTAGCTAGGATGACAGTACAGTAGTACTGTACTGTCAGTCATCACTTCGTATTATCCGGGTTTCCGAGATGCATGATAAAAGCACTCGGCCGGACTGATTATGGGAGCTTAGCCAGTTTGTTTTACCCGAGCGGAACACCTGTTCTCGCAGGTTATGCGCGTCACCACTTCCCTAGTAATTCTGATGGCACAGCGCCTAGCTGTTGCCATGTTTGGCTAAGTTTTGACACAGAGATGGGGTGGGCGCCCCCTTAGGCGGTAGTTCGTCTTTTCGCAGTATGGCCTTCTTTTGAAGTGGAGATCAGTTTTTACGGGACATTTTTCGGCAGCAGTATCGTCGCTCGCTATGGCTTCTTCTTACGTTTCACCTGGCCGGTGGAGAGGACATTCCGCGTATTGTGGCTCGCAACCACTTTTAGCCAATCGGCTCATGACCTGTTTGATGTTGTTCTTGTTGCTGAGGCTTCTGCAGGGATTGGCCGCTGCGTTTATTGAACTTTCTACTGCCGCCACGCTAGCCCACACTACCCGTCTCACCGTCATTTTTATAATGGATACACCGCAAAGACCACGTACGCGCGCTAGGGCGCGTAAATTAGCGACAATTTTCGATGATGTTGGAGCGTTGCATGCAGCCACGCCCACGACTCCGCACTTGGATTCGGCTGCGTCGGAGTCCTCGACTGCGGCTGCCACGCTCGTTCATCGGCTGCGCAGAGATTCATTCGACGTTCAGAGTTCAAAAACCGCAGCGACGAAGGTGTTAGGCGACAAAGCAGCAAAATTTCGTGGGGACGAAACATCGGCTTCGGACATTTTTTCTCAATTGGTATCCGAACTTCAGCAGCTCTTCACGCTGCAGTCGCCGGCATTCGCACCCCTGTTTGAACTGACTGCTGCTGACACCCCTGTTCTGCCTGCTGCAAATGAACTGCTGTACTCTGTGCTGCTGCTGCTGACTGCGCCAGGGTCTCCTGCCCGTAATTGGGTAGAGGCCTCTGGTGCGGATGTTCCTGCTGATGGCAAACGCGCCACCCTGGAGGTGGTGCGTATGCTTGCTGACGCGTCGACTCCGTTCGACGCTCTGACTGAACTGCTTGACGTGAAGATTTCTGACGAGAGTGACCCTGATGCGGGGATTCGCCTTTTCAACAGCTGTCTTCGGGATGCGCAGCGTCTGACGACGCTGCCCGAAGACGCTGTTAAAAGGCAATTCCTCTCTGCCCTGTCTGGACCGGCTTACGCCACGCTGGTTGACTCGTTTGCTCGAGCTGACCAGCGTGCGGCTGTGAGTCTGCTCACCTTGCAGGCGCGCGTGCGCGAGCAGTACCGCTGCGGGCGGCTCTCGGGCAAGCGCACTGCGGTGCGGCCCATGTCTGTTGCATCTTGCACCACTGACACTGGCCTGGCTTCGGCCATTGATCGGCTCAGTGCTCAGTTGGTCAAGTTGCAGCGGGATGTCGATTCCCTTAAGAAGGGTGGCTCCAAGCCCCCTGGGAAACACACTCCGCGCAACTTCCACCGACCTGGAGTGCAACCGCTTGCTCACTCCGCCTCTTCGGAGGTGGCTTTTGACAAGCGGTCTGGCACCTTTGTCCCAACGTGCAGGCACGAGAAGTGCCGCGCCGTTGGGTCAAAGCATTGGCTGAGTGAGTGTCCTCACAAGGACACTCACCCGCTGTCCATCTCGGCATCCTACTGCCAAGCCGTCGAGTCTTATGACTCCGACGTGCTTGCCCTTCGTTTTCAGCGGTACTATGACGCTGGGGATGAGGGGTCCATGGAGCACTTGTGTGCTCTCGTGGGGCAACCTGAAATCTGTGAGCTGTCTGCGCATTCCTTTGCTCCAGAGCCTACGGCTCTGCAGCAGTTCAAGGATGCTGCTGCCTCTGCTGAGTCTGCACCTGATGAGCACCTTTCCATTGGCCGTGTTGCATTTGCTGAGGTCAGCGGTCCGCTTGCTGGTGGTGTCGCTGAGCCGACCGCCAGCAAGCGGCTGCTGCCGAAGGCCTCTGCACCCGTGCATGGTAAGCCGATTGACTTGCATGAGGTCAGCCGTGCCGCCTTCGTGCCGCCGTCTGCCTCTCTGGCTCTCGGCCCAATGGCTCCTGCTGACAACTCTTTCAAAACATTCAACACTGTCCACCCTGACTGGTTTGACATTGACCCTGAGCCTGTTGAGGTGTGTGACTCCGATGATGATGGGGAGGGCTCGGACTGCCCTCCTGGTGTCTGCCTGACTGGAATTGAGGGGGGTGCACCGCCGGCGGCTACGGCATTTCGGCGGTTCGGAGTCCCCAGAGGCTCCAGGCCATTTGGCATCGGAGAATTTGCACTCACTCTTTTCATGGTGGCTACGTTTCTATTCAGTGCTACGGCGATGCCGACACTCGTGGTCGGCGGTGGTGTCAGGGGCCTGGTTGAGCCCGGAGCCACCTACGGCTGCGGTGCGGTTCATCCCGGTGGTGCATTACTGGATTCCCTTTGCCCGCCTGTGGTTGCTACTGGTTCGTCATTGCCGCCGCGGGATGTGGCACCGTTCTTTTCTCAAACGACTTCAGCGGCTTTGCAATCTGACGGCTTTGCCACTCCACTTTGGGATCCGCCTGACCCACTTGGGTCTGGTGGTGTCAGTACTCACAAATTCTCTTCTCAATTGACTTCGGATGTTTTTCTTGATTGGAATCCGTCTGCTGAACTCGGCTCTGCCGACCAGCTTTACAGTGGCTAGAGTCTGCTTGATTAAGATCCTGGAGGTGTGATTAGCCTTAGCCGCAGTGGTGGGTTGTGCCGGGACAAGTCCCCGGGCACCCAGCTTGAAGTATATCTGTTTCCAGCAAAGTGCTGTTTGTTATCTGTTTAGTTAGCTCCGCTTGCCTAGCCCTATTGGCTACAGTCACAGCTCCGGGTGGTGTGCTGGACTTTAGGTTCAGGGTTATTATTATGGGCTCTGATAGCCCCTAGCCTGACCCGTCTCTGATCGGAACCGTGACTCCGCTAGTAGCTAGGATGACAGTACAGTAGTACTGTACTGTCAGTCATCACTTCGTATTATCCGGGTTTCCGAGATGCATGATAAAAGCACTCGGCCGGACTGATTATGGGAGCTTAGCCAGTTTGTTTTACCCGAGCGGAACACCTGTTCTCGCAGTTCCGTTTTAAGTGGGTGGGTGGTAGTGCGTCATTTGGTTGGTTGGGGTGCTTATTTTGGGCCTGTCTTGTCCATCTCGGGTGTCGCTGTAGTGTTTTCGTTGTTGTCGAGTTTATGGTTACAGCGTTACATTGCCCTAAATCCATATATGTAACGCCCCTAATATCATTTCCTTGGCGGGCATCATTTTTTGTATGTCGTCCCCTAGTTGTGCAAAACATTTGGGGTGTTTCGGTGTGTTTTCCAAATTTTTTTACTTTTACGTAGAGCATTTTTGGGAATTCGCTTGTGGTCGAGTGTCGGCAGATCGCCCTCATACTTTGTGTAGCGTGTCTCCCTACCCTCCTGAGCCATTCCCTAAAGTTTTTTCCTGCCCCTCTCTGTATATGGGGCTGTGTGAAGTCATTTGTGTCTTTAATTGGTAGGGTTTCGGTAGGGTTCGCCTGCATATCGTGGTAATGTCGTGCAAACTTGCCGAGTGGGAATGTAATCCTAATATTGCTATCAGTGTACCATGTATTCTTTTGTTTAAGTATATATATGCAGCGGTTCATTGCTGCCGTCCTCTTCTGTCGTTCGTACATGCCATGGGAATTCAGTTTATGTTCATTAGTTTCGTGGTTGATTATAATCGGCTATATCGTTGATCGTAATAAAGCCGCGTCCACGTGAAGGCGGCGGCCACGTGCACGTGGTCCCCCCGCCACGACCCAGTGGTTTAGGTCGGATTGTTGAGGTACACGACGCTCGCCACGCACGTTCCTGCGAAGCACAATCAGTCGGTACATTATCGGTACACATGCACCTGGGAATAATCACAATGGTACGACGTGGGTACATGTGTACCGAGCGTGTACGGTGAATGCGGACACATTCTCCCACTAAGGCATTCCCACACGACGCGCCCACGCAAAATAAAAAATTTGGCAGGGCCTCCGGCGCACATTGTGACCATAAGCAAGAATTTCCGGCATATTTCGTTTCACCTTCATGCGTAAGTGTCCGGTACGTATGTACCGACGTCACACCGGCCATGTACCAACTGAAGAACGGTAAGGTGCGCGCGTACCCGGGATGCACGTATTACTTTATGAAGGGAAGAACGCACCTTGCATCGACATCGTCGGTGTCGTGAACGGGTCGTTGTCGACCGTGTTGTCGCCATGCATGCGCCGGGGCCGGGCGAAGATACCGAGGGCGTCCCCGACGCTCCTGCCCATGTCGCATGGATCTGCATACGGGAAGACATTGCGGGTACATACGTACCGAACATGTATTAGGCGGCATAAGGTACATACACGGACACATGCACTTGACATGTACCCGGCGACCGGTACATGCCGGGTACGCATGCCGCGCCGCGAGCAAGTACACGTTGGGTACAAGATAAAGGTACACGTGTATCCGGCATGTACGCATGGACGAAAACATGTGTACTGCATATGTACTATCACCGTACGTTTCTGGTACATTGGGACCTTATCAGTACCCAAATAATGTTCTTGCATGTACCCAAACGTAATTTCTGGGTACATATGTTATTTCTGCACCCCACTTTGGCTTCATTCTTGTACTTTTGTGTACTTGCTCGCGGCGGATGCTGGGTACAATTAGGGTATACAAGAACCATCCCGTTACTAAAATCCGCCGCGAGCAAGTACAAGAATGAAGCCAAAGTGGGGTGCAGAAATAACATATGTACTCAGGCTTGGTATATGCAAGTGCATGCGAGTACAATTTACACTTTTCCCGACAGCTTCAGGTACAACCCAGGCGCACGTGTACCCAAGCGAACATCACCAAAACGCAAAAAAAGTCACCAAACCCCCCAAAAACAAGTTGGCCTCATTTTAAAGCGCACGACGAGCGCAAAAAATAATCGAGTGCACGACGAGCCCGAAAAACATTTTAGTTGCACGAAAAATGGGCAAACGTGTTGCACAAAAAAAAAAAAGGAACAGAGAGAGAAAATCGTACCTCAATTAGGATGACCGCCCGAGTACATCCGAGTAGTCAGTAGAGCGGTGGGGTGGAATAATCGATGACGATCGCGATCGATACGTACGTGACCTGCGTGCCTGCGATCCCCAACCCGCGAGCGCGAGCGTCATGCGGTGGATTATTCCATCTCCAATCGTCCGATGGCATCGCATGGCATGGCATGGCACACGTTTCGCAGAATTCGTCATCGTCATCGTTATCGTCGATCGTGCTCGCGTGACGAGGCGCGAGGACGTCACGTGCTGTGACTTCTCACGCCCCCCAACGCGCAACGGGAAGTCAAGGTGTCCACTGTAGGCATTTTTGCAGAATACTGTAAAAGTTCAAACTCACCGGTACAGCCGTCAACGCTTCACATTTCACCGTCCAGCAGTGTGCAGCAGCGTGTGGTGGCCTCGCCAGCGGGTTGCATGTTATGATATTTCTCATTCTTGCTCGCTGCAATATGTCACAGGTTTGTAGTGCATGTTTTTTTTATGTATATGTATTATTTTGTGTGTGCTTAGCGCGCTCATCCTTGGCATGCGCGGAACTTTGACTTGGAGTGAACGGGAAGATTCCCGCGAGTCCTTTGCACTCGAAATAGTTGGTTCAAATCCAACTCACTCCACCTCTCCTTTTCAGTTTCCCTCGTTAATTTCGTTTTTCACTTATATTATCTTTCTTCTTTACTAAACGTTACTTGGTTGTTTTTGTTTTTCAGATCGCTGAAAATATTCGAGTGGTGAAATCAATTTTTCCACCATCATCTCGCGTTTACATTCGCGCTTCTTTGAGGTTCCTAGGTTGCTAGTTATGTTTTGCACAAGGGAATCTTTGATGCGTTTTCCGCTTTTTACTAAGTGTTGGTTCTTTGCTTCACTTTTCAGATCGGCTGTTTTGGAGAAACCCTAAATGGAGAAAATCGACCGCCTCGAGTACTTCATGAGCTTCAAGCTTCCCTTCGAGCGTGCTAGGTTGATAGATTGTTTACAATCGTAGTGTTGGAACTAGAAATCGTACGAATAGAACGTTATTTTGCGTATTGGTAGGATAGAGATGAGTAGTCCCAATTGTATCCCATCGTGCCTAGCTAGCTACACTATCGTATTAATATGATTGTATTAAACATGCTCGAGTGTTCCATGCGTATGCGTGATGTGCTAGCCTTCGCATAGCACATGCATTGTGAACACACTTAATGTAAGTAGCACACATTTTCGCAATCCTCTTGTGATATTGTGCATATAGATAGGCCTCGTACACGCGCACCAGAGTTGTACCCACCATTGCGTGCATGTGTACCCTTTTCGAGTACACATGCACCTATAGCGTACTAATGCATACGCACGTACATGTTGGGTACATATGTATGGGAGGCTCGTACACGCTTGGTACATGTGTACTAATAATGCACCGATATACACGTGCATATGGGGTACGTATGCACCAGTCATGTTAGTATCAATAAGTACATATGTACCTGGTCGCGTACATGCGTACCCGGCATGTACCTCACTCAAATGTACATGCGGGGTGCATATGCACCAGTCATGTTAATATCAATAAGTACATATGCACCTGGCTTACGTACATATGTACCTGACCTGCGTACACGCATACCCGGCATGTACCTGATGCGTGGGTACATGTTGGGTACGTGCGCACCAGGCATGTTTATATCAATAAGTACATATGTACCTGGCCTAAGTACATATGTACCCACCATGTACCCCGGGTGTCCCAACGGTAACATCCAACGGTAACATCCAACGGTAACATCCAACGGTAACCTGAGTACATATGCGGTACACATGTACCCGTACATGCGTACACGCCGGGTACATGCGCAGGCGGCAAAAGGTACATACACAGACGCATGCACCCAGCATGTACCCTGTCGCGGGTACATGCCCGGTACATATGCCGCGCCGCGAGCAAGTACACGTAGGTACAAGGTAGAGTACACGTGTACCCAACATGTACCAGACCCCGTTTTTTACTGTTTTCGTACACGTTGGGTACACGCTGGGTACACGTTGGGTACACGTTGGGTACACGCTGGGTACACGTTGGGTACACGTCCCCGGTACATGCCGGGTACATATGCACTGGGGTTTCCAAAATTTGTAGGGTTCCAAGGCCCCCACCTTGTTGTTGTTCTGGGCGTACGTGAACGGTCGTCGCGTAAAGGTGCTGGTGGACAGTGGGTGCTCCACCAACATTATCTCGGACAAGACTGTACGCAGCATTCCCTCCCTGACGCCTCGACCTCACGAAAACCCCATGCGAGTGCGAGTAGCTGACGGCGCGTCGTACGATGTCAACACGTGCGTCCGTCCTCGACTGCAAGCAGAGACCACCAAGGGGTTGTACGTCAAGCAATTGGAGCTCAGAGTGATGCCCATTGATCTTTGCGTGGATATTATCCTTGGAGGACCTTGGCTAGCCTCTCACTCCCCAGTCACCCTGGATTACTCCCGATGGGGTTCCATCCGGTTTGGTTCTGGAAGCAAGAGAGTGGTCATTACAGGCTGCTCTCCGGGAACGCCAGACCCCTCAAGACCCAAGGATAAGGCCATGGCGTTGGTACAAGGAGTCTTGTTGGACCCCAAAAGGGTACGCAAGGACCTTCGAGCCCTCCAATCTAAGGATGAGTGTGCCTTCGTGGTGTACCTAGCACCCGACGGCACCTTCGGGGCGGTCGCCTGTAACGAAGAGACCGACGCCGAGACCAACGCCAAGCCCAGGGACGCTTCGTCCGAGCGTTGCGCCACGTCTAGCTCTGAGCAGCAAGACGCCCAAGTCGCGGGCGCCATGGACTCCTCCCAAGCGGATCTGGGTGAGACGGACGCGCCTGCGCTGATGTCCGCGTCAGACACTGACTCCGAAGCCGAGGACGCTCTACTCCTCCGGGAATCTGTGCGGCCCAGCCCAGGCACCAGTGACGAGGACCACTTGGATAAGGTGTACGCAACAGTGGAGTCCACCCGCCCACAAAACTTTGACGTGGTCGCGCTGGAGGGTGCTGTTGGCCCCCCGGCGGACAATGCGCCATCCAACAACCTACATCTGGGGTTCTTCCAGAGCAAGCGCGAAGCTTTGGGAGCATTTGCTTTATTACCTGAGCACGTACGTGCCCAAGCAATCGACGACCACGCGCAAGGGAAACCACCCACCTGGCATGCCGAAGCCGCAGCCGCGCTGGAGCAGGGAAGGCGCTTACTCCGCGAACGTCGGCCGCGACGCAAGCGTGTGCGCTGGAGCGACGAGAAGCCCCATACTCAAGGTTTATCTCAAGAGCAGGCCGCTCCTGTGGCCGAGGAACCACCGTCACCGACACCGCCGCCCAAGCCCCATGCCATGGAAGCGGAGGAGCCGGACGAGATTGACGAGACAGTGTCCCCGGAGATATGGCAACAGCTGCGCGACCTTGAGGAGGAGTTCAGGGACGTCATATGTACGGAGCTGCCTGACTCCGTCCAAAGCCGCGACTACAAGAACAACATTCGCTTGCGATCCGACTGGAGTGGGCAGCCGCTACATCGGCGTAACTACAAGTTGTCGCAAGAGGAGCTTCGGCAACTTCGTGCACAACTTGACGAGCTGTTGGCCAAGGGGTACATCCGTCCATCGGCGTCTCCCTGGGGTTGTCCGGTACTTATGGTGCCGAAGCCGAGCAACCCTAAGGAGCTGCGCTTGGTTATCGACTACAGGTCGATAAACGAGATCACGGTCAAGGACAAGTACCCTCTTCCTGACGTACAAACCCTCCTCGATGACCTACAAGGAGCAACCGTCTTCTCCACAGCAGACGCCTTGTGGGGATTCTGGCAAGTTCCCATGGAACAGGAGGACATCGAGAAGACAACCATGACCACCCACTTCGGAGCTTATGAGTGGCTGGTCATGCCTATGGGACTGAGCAACTCACCGAGCACGTGGCAAAGAATGATGACGCAGTACCTCGGACACCTACCCTTCTGCAGAGTGTTCGTGGACGACATCATGATTTTCAGTGACACACCTGAGCAGCATGTCGGCCATGTACGAGCTGTATTAGCGGCCTGTCGCCAGCACAAAGTATACCTCAAGCGGAGCAAGTTGAAGTTGTGCATGCGAGCAGTACGCTTCCTTGGCCATGTGTGCAGTAAGGAAGGTTGTCGCCCCCAACGCGACAAAGTTGCCTCGGTTCGCGACTGGCCGGAGCTCGAGACTGTCACCCACGTGCGCCAATTCCTTGGAATGTGTGGCTTTTACCGGCGGTACATCCAGTCCTTCGCTCACATTGCCCACCCTCTCACTCGCCTCACGAAGATGGGAGTGCCATGGACTTGGGGCAAGGAGGAGAAAGAAGCCTTCCAACGATTGAAGTCAGCATTGATTTCAGCACCAATCCTCGCCCTACCGGACCAGCGCTCAGCAGCCGATGGGTCTCGCCCATTTTGCGTGCAGACCGACGCGAGTGCGGTCGCACTAGGAGGCGTGCTGATGCAAGACCTGGGACGAGGTCTTCAACCGTTGGCCTTCGAGAGCAGGCAATTCTCCTCGGCCGAGCAGAACTACCACGCTGGGGAGCGGGAGCTGTGCGCCATCCACCACTGCACCACAGTGACGTGGAGGCATTACCTTATATTCACCGACTTCAAACTCATGGGTGACCACAAACCCTTGCAGTGGCTCTTCGCGCCAGCTCGGGAGCTGAGTCGACGCCAAGCACGCTGGTATGAAGACTTGGTGGAAGTGGGCGTGCACCAAATGGAGCACGTACCTGGCCGATGCCTAGTAGTTCCGGACGCCCAATCCAGACGACCAGACTACAAGCAGTCATCCGCCAGGGAGGGGCTCAAGGAGAAGGGCGTGGTCGACCGGGACACAGACGAGCCTCGTCAGAGTGTGCCAAGGGAGTCGGCTGAGAGCTCAACCCCCGCCGATCCCACCTCAGTATTCGGTGCAATCGACGAGGACGACACCGACGAAGAGCCGTCCGAGGAGCCCGCTAAAGTCAAGACCCTTGAAGACCCCATCTCGGTGCTCGACTCCACGTTTGACTACTCCGACTCTGAAGACGAGTCTGTACCTCCGGTCAGCCCCCCGTTGGTCGTTGGGGAGCTCACTCATCTGAATGGGCTCACCTGGGTGGAAACCCCCGACCTGTGGGAAGACGCAGCTGAGACGTTGCACACCGCGGAGCGCGCCTTGCATGAAGCCACCCTTGCGGGCGTCACTACTCGCTCTCGCTCGCAACCGGAGCAAGCCCCCTCTCCAGCCCCCTCAACTCCCCTTAGTCCTTCCCCTCCCAGCAAACAAAGTTCCCCTCCCGCGTCAAGCTCCCACTACGATAACGTGGTAGACCGGCAGGACTGGAAACTGGTAAAGGAGAAGTTCGAAGAGATCTCAGCGCAGTACGGCCCGTTCGACGTGGACGCGTGTTGTGACTCCATGGGCGTCAACCGCCAGGTGGACACCTATTGGACGGATTGCCTCAAGCAGCAATGGCGGGGAAAGCACGTCTGGTGCAACCCCCCCTACACCAAGGATAGCAACCTCATTGAGAGGATCCTACGCCACTTTATGGCTGAGTGGCGCGCCGACCCAGAGAACACGTCGGCGATGTTCCTACTGCCGGACTATGACGCGTCCTGGCGCACCCTTATCCAGCCCAAGTACGGCCTGCACGTGGTCAAGGTGTTCGACCTCAAGGATGCCAAGGGTCACCCTACATGCTTGTTTGAGTCACCAGATGGAGGCCGACCAGCGCTGCGGTGGCCCGTGCTGCTGGTGTGGGCGCCAGCGGCCAGCCGGACTCGGCCTCGAGCGAAGAGTGCCCGTGCGCCCGCCGCTCAAGGTGCAAGCGAGCCTATGGTCACGTCAGGGCCAGCGGCCAAGGCACGCGCAACCAAAGGACCACTGAAGGCATGCCAGTTCGTGAAAGCACTACGCGCGGAGTACGAACGTAGCCCTTACCTCACGATGTTAAAGGAAGAGCTTTTAGCCGCCCCGCACCAGCGCACGGACACCTTCCGTATGGTTGACGACATGATCTGGCGCATCGCGGAGGGACGCTACCAGCTGGTGTTGTCATCCGACTCTCCCCTTCGAGAGATAGTCATGCGTGAAGCGCACGAGTCCCCCGCGGCGGGACACACCGGACGAGATAAGACTCTTGCTCGGATAGTGCGGCGGTTCTGGTGGCCTCGCATGAACAAAGACGTCACCGACTGGACCCGCTCGTGCTTGATATGCCAGCAGACCCGCCCGAGGAACAGCTATCCGGATGGCCAGCTGAACCCCCTCCAGGTCCCGGTCAGGCTGTGGCAGGTGGTGAGCATTGACTTCGTCACAGGTCTGCCGCGCACGGAGCGGGGCTACGACGCCTTCGCCACGTTCACGGACAAGTTGTCCAAGATGGTGCACGTGGTCCCCATGCTGTACTCTGACAGTTCCGCTGAGCAAGTGGCACGAATGTACTTCGACCATGTTTGGCGACTGCACGGTGCTCCCATGAAGATCGTTTGTGACAGGGACTCTCGCTTCCGTGACGCCTTTCATATGGAGTTGCATCGCCTTATGGGGGTGCAGGTGGCCTCCACTACGCCGTACCATCCACAAGGGGACGGTCAAGCGGAGCACACAAACCACACGGTGGAGCGCATGTTGCGCGCCTACGTTGACGCAAACCAGACAGACTGGGATTTGTGGTGCACCCCGGTGGAGTACGCCATTAACGACTCCAGGTCCGCGGTTACTGGATTCACACCCTTCGAGCTTTGCTATGGGCATGCCCCAGCGTCGCAGCTCGACTTCTTCGTAGAAGCTGCGTTGGCCTCTCGTAGGGGCCGCGCCAAGGGGGGGAGAGGGGACGTCGTGAAGAAAGGCACGGCCCACGAGACCGCCCGGCAGTTTGTTCAGCAGTTGCAGACTGCTCGCGATAGGTTGCTGGTAGCTCAGCAGCAGCAAGTGGCCCAGTATGATGCTCGCCATCGCGCTCGCCGGTACGCAATAGGTGACATGGTGTGGGTGGACGCCACGCATCTCACCCAGCCCGGGGATCGGGGCCTACACAAGAAGTTGCTGAAGAAGCGCCTGGGTCCGATGGAGGTGCTGGAGGCCTTCCACAGCGACCGGCAGATGGAGCTCGCCACCGAGGACCGAGGGGCCCCCGCGGCTTACCGCCTGAAGCTACCACCACAGTGGAAGGTGCACGACGTCTTCACCGTGGATAGACTCACCCCAGTGGAGTCGGGCCAGGACAAGTTCGCGGACAGGAGTGCGGAGATTCCGCCTCCCCCTGTGGACGTGAGCGGTCGTAAGGAGATGGCGGTGGAGTGCATTGAGAGGTCACGCACGAGGAGACGTAGCGGGCGGACATGGACGGAGTACATGGTCAAATGGGTAGGTATGCCGCGCTCCGAGAATGAATGGAAAACTCGCGAGGACCTCGAATTCGATGGAGTTGGCCGAAAAGGGATACCTAACCGCGCTCTTCAGGAGTTCGAGAAGGTCGAGGCCAAGAGGCAAGAACGTGAAAAGAGTAGAGTCACTCGCAAACGCGAGGAGTCAGCAGGAGCGATATGGTTGACGGATCCTGAAGAGTTACAGGCGGACGGAATGGCGTGGATCCCGGAAGAACGGGCCGACGACGAGGTGGGCACATTCGCGACGGTGTCGTCCACCAGTTTCATGCCATCCCAAGGACCTGGTCGAGGAGCGGCACGCCTACAGCCGTCTCGACGCCCAATACGGATCTTGGTGTTGTTTTGTGGCAAAGGCTCCGTCGAACGACAGTTCAGCAAGCAGTTTCCTGGGTGTGAGGTAGTCTCGGTGGACATCCAGAACCGATGGAAGCCCACTCACTGCGAGAACGTCCTGCACTGGGACTATCGGCAGTTCTCGCCCAAGCACTTTGACGTCATTTGGGCGAGCCCTCCATGCACGGAGTATAGCCAAGCCAAAACGGTAGGGATACGAGACTTGCGTGGTGCTGACAGACAAGTGCGGAGAACGCTGGAGATCATCAAGTACCTCCAGCCGAGCTTCTACTTCATCGAGAACCCGCGTGGCCGAGCTCCTCATGGGTTACACACTCGCCGATGCATGCAAGGGTTGCCACCTCCGCATCTGGCTACGTATTGTAAGTATGGTATGCCCTACAAGAAGCCCACCCACTTCTGGACCAACGCGCCTATCGCCACTCTGAAGTCTTGCGACCCCGAAAACCCCTGCGACTTCAAACGCCGTTATGGGCGGCACGAGAAGATGGCGCAGAGCGGCTCCGCCAGCAGAGAGTCGGGCGACCCTAGACCAGGCATGGGAGCTGGATGGCACGTGTATGGCATCCCCGCAGCCTTGCTTAAACAATTATTCAGCTCTCTACCGGTGGAACAACCCGTGGGGGCAATCGCAGCGGTGTGTGAATACCTAGCGGAGCTGCTTTGGAGAGATGAAAATGAGACAGATCTCAACGATGAAAGAGTCTGCGCTAATCCGGAAGAAGCTGACGAGGAGCCGGTGACCTTGATGCCGGAGTACAGCCCTACGCCACCACCAGTGATGTCCGACGACAGCGAGTGGGACACCATGGGCTCCGAATCAGCCTAACGACTGTGCATCTAAGCACAAGCGAGGACGCTTCCCACCTGAAGGGGGGGGGAGTTGTGCTAGGACAACACACGGTGTCATGCGCGGATGACTCAGCAATGTCATACATGCCAGAAGTGTCATACGCGCCTTACAGCATTAGCGCCCGAGACCCCTGTTGAGGAAGAGACCCCCCTTATATGGGAGTACACAGTACCACTGTACTGTGTAATAATGTGACATGTAGAATACTGGCACATCATACTGCATGATAATGTAGTACAAGCATATGATAGGTTGATGAGACTTGGCCATGCTGACTAGGATTACCTCAGAGAGCTGAGTGAATAAGTAATGGCCAAGGCCAAAGAAACAGTTGAGATTTCTAGAGTAAAAACAGCCGCATGGCAAAAAGTCAATATAATACCTAATTCTTACTGCAAATATATGCACCGAGTCTGGACATAGTTCCTAAGAATCGACATAGCTTGATTAGTCTTATATAGTGCATAACATAGAACCTTGCACTATATATGATCCACAAGTAGTTTCACAGTCACTGTCAAGTAGAGGTTTAGTACTGCCTCCTACACAGGTCGCGTCTGGGGGGTCCCATCCGACGTGGGACATTTTTTTTCGAGCGGATTCCGCAAGGCCTTTGATGGAAACGTACGTGGGAGATCAAACTTGGTCGAAAAAATATGGACCCGGACGTGATTGGCGCCAAAGTGTCCATTTTGGGCATTTCGCGGTCGCCGGCAGGTCGCGTCTGGCGGGTCCCATCCGACGTGGGACATTTTTTTTCGAGCGGATTCCGCAAGGCCTTTGATGGAAATGTACGTGGGAGATCAAACTTGGTCGAAAAAATATGGACCCGGACGTGATTGGCGCCAAAGTGTCCATTTTGGGCATTTCGTGGATTGCCTTAAATATGGTGTGTTTGGAGTCTTGAAAACGGGGCTTCCAAAATTGGCTCCATCTTTTTCGAGTTCGGTAGAAATGCATTTGGAAGATCATTTTTAGTTACCAAAAAACTTTTGGGGTCGAAATTCGATGTCCGCGGAGCATGTCAAACTCGATATCGTGGTTTGGGATATTCGATCCTTCCCGGCTTGCGGCTATCCTTCCCGCGCGCGGATTCCCGTTCACGTGTTTGCAACAGAACACGGTTTTTAGGATTTTAGGGTGTTTGACGAGCGACGCGATCGGCGATTCGGAATTTCCAATTTTGAATGAGGATGTGTCACTGTATTCCGAAGAGAAAGACCAGTCGAGTGACATGACATGACACTCACACTCGACTGTGTCACAGTAAACTCGACAGCCAGCCGAGCGCAAGAGAAGAAAACCTTTTGTGATTTAGAGCCCTACTGTATCGTTTTCCTGCTCCACGAGAGAGGAAGAGCAGATCAGCAGATCATGATCATGATGGGAAAATTATCAGTGTAACATGAATATGGCATGCACCCCCTATCAAGATGCAAAGACTATTCGTGGTATGGTATATTTAATACCGCATGAGGCTGCCATTTAACAGCAATATTACCGTCCCGTGGGTTCTGTGTTCGTCGAAAAATATCACGTTTACCGTCGCATGAGTGCTGAGTCCTGCACTGAGCTTCTTGTTATAAAAACGTAAAGACCGAAAGCGCAGGCGAAAGAGAAAACAAAAGCTGCCACGCCGGGTGAACGGCTCGCTGAATCCTTTGTTCCCTCCCACTACGGTGGCGTCTTCCTACTGTAACCTTGTCTCTGGTTTGCACTGAACCCTAGAGCTATGTACAGTGCATAAACAGTCAATCGTACTTCCAAGCGAAAAGCAAGAAGGAGTAGTACTTGAACTTCGTCCGGGAGGACGTCGACCACTCGTATGTTAAGAGTCTGCACCCTGCAAAACATCAAAGATGCTCCCTTCCTTCCTTAACCCGGACCTGGAAATTTGGGACTTGGAGTGGTGGAGCGGCCTCGGTACAAGATACTGGATTGCGATCAACGAAAAATCCCATTCTCACGTCGCAGTATACCTGTGTTTCGGTTTCTGGGCGTGTGTGTGCGTTGCTATCGGCTTGGCGCTTGCAAAAAGTGAGGATCCGCGTTATGATAGGCCAAAAAAGAGAAAGGCTCAGGCTAAGAAGTTACGGAATAAGATCTCTTGAGGGTCACTTGAAGTTTTGTTGCGCATAGTTGTTTGCAAACAGCGCGGGTAGCTCTAACTTTGTGCTTCGGGATATTAGTCGTCCGGCTTTTAAAGTCGCCCCAAGGTTGGAAAGTTGAAAAAGAACAGTCGCCCAACGCAAAGCAAAACACCTGAAATCTATTGGTTGCTGCTACTTAATCACGTTCAACGTTAGCTTCTTAAAATCAAATTTGTGGAGTTTTAGATGAGCGCTCCTTCTCACAAGTACGTTATTATGGAACTTAGAAAATAGCATGATAAACGTTTCTCTATTAGTGGCATCCTGTGATTGTGTAACCTCAGGATGCGATGCCTCTCAATCTTCCTCCCGTTTTTGTCATTCTACGTCTTACCTCTTCCGTGCAACCTGGTTGGTTATTAAGATCAGTATTGATCCTGAACATAGAACTCGATGCTTTGTGTTTTCACGCAAGCAAGTAAGCGAAAGTCCAGAATGTCGACTGAGGTGTGGAGAATCGAAATTCAATCCGTATTCAATGTTTGTGATAGGGTCATAAAGATTATTATATAAGGCGAGGTGAAATGAGTCATGATAGTCGGTACACTCGTTCGTTTCAGTAAAGTAACGTGGATAGTATCATCGCGGGTTGCGACGCCACATATATTAGCTCATATATGTTTCGTTTGTAGTGATTTCCCAAGACATGGATTTCAGTAACCAAAAGGCCTCCATCTTTCAATTTCTTCGAAACCAATGTATTCCTCAATTGACAAGCGTGTTCGGTAAGACTTTCTTGATCGTGCTTGGCATTTTGCTTTAATTTTTCCATCTCGATTCAATAAGTTGTTTGTTACCCGTAATTTTAACGAGGAAATTACCTCTGTACTGTACTTCTCGTTTGGTCTGTACTGTCTCGTCTTTGTACTGCGTCCGTGACAGCATTTCAATTTCCGCGTCTCTGGTTGGAGGTCCACCGTTTTTCGTCGACGACAGTACAATACAGACAAAAAGGACGACCGTATAGAGGCAGAGGCGTGGATGTCGCCAAAATGAAATTAAGTATGGTGCGGAACGGTCGGTACATGCTACAGTACACACGACAGTATACTTAGTACAACCGACAGTGCAGACTACAATACCGACGACAGTATACGACAGTACAGGCGACAGTACAAAACGTGGTGGAAAATACTGCATGCGTACAGGGCAGCGCAGTCGGGTGTCACAGCGATAATATTTCGCTTAAACCTTCGGGTTGTATTGTACTGTCGCACGGCTGCCACGTCGGCACATAATTCCCCAAAATCGACAGTACAATACAGAAAACCGACAATACAGTACAGAGGTAATTTCCTCGCTAATATACCGGGTTAGTGATCACCTCGTCATTAACCATTTGCTCCAATTTGCGATGATGACAACACAAGAGACGCGATGCCACAAGAGACGTGATGCCACAATTGACTTTCCCTCCCGACCAAGCAGTGGTTGTGGTTGCATAGCCCTTCTATATTCTTCGGTGCTAGAATGCGATCGGAACCTTTACCTTCAGGTGCTTTCGCGACATAACGATCGAGTTCTCGGAATCAGCTGCCTTTCGTCTAGTAAAACCTTCACGCTTAGTGCTTCGCCACATTTCATCGTGAGACCTTTTAACACGTGTAGGCGCATTGACCCCTTGATGACCCATTATTTGTTGGTTGCGTCATCCTCGAAGACAACCCTTATAGCGATTTGCTCTACCACTCCAAACTTTGCATCATGTGTGGGGAACCAAAAATTCGGAGTGTTCCCTTTGTTTGCTCCCTTTCCAAGACCTGCACCTTTCGACAAGAACCGCAATCGTCTGGGGTCTCATCGGATATATATATCCCGCTATTATTTTTAAGTGGATTTTTCATGTATGTTTGGTGTGCCAAACGACATATGCTGATATGCATCTACGTTGTTTGGAAACTTGACACGCATATCGTGAACCAAATTTAGAACGTCGATCGGTTTGAGTTCGTATTTCCCTAAGGTATTATTTGTGATTTTTTTACCTTGAATGATCTTACGAAGGACCTGCGTTCGTTGAATAGCATGCCACCTATTTTCGTAGTGGGTTTTGTAATCACGTACACTGCAGAAGCTCTCCGGCGTCAAGCCGGTGCGCCACGAGCAAGCCATGCGGGTTCGAGTGGCTGACGGCACCACATATGATGCTAATTCCGGCATCAGGCCCAAGCTCCTTGCTGAGACGTCGAAGGGGTCTTACGGCCAGCAGGTTGAGCTTCGGGTAATGCCCCTCGACCTCAAGGTGGATGTAATCCTGGGAGGTCCTTGGCTGGCGAACCTTTCCCCGGTTACACGGGATTATTATAAGAACTGGGGTTCGGTCCGGTTCACCAAGGGCAGGGAAGAGGTCGTCATCACCGGCTGTTCGCCGGGGTCCCCGGACCCCTGTCGGTCCAAGGACACGGCAATGGCACTGGTACAAGGAGTCCTTTTGAGCCAACGTCGAGCTCGCCGGGACCTGCGGACCCTCCGAAACAGAGAGGAGCAAGCTTTCGTCGTCTACCTCGGCCCCGATGGGACTTTTGGCGCGTTGGCCTGCAACAAGGGGGGGGGAGACTCCGACGAAGATTCCCCCAACGATGTTGTAGCAGGCCTAGCGTCAGAACCCTCCTCCGGGTCCGAGGATAGTGAAGTCAGCGTGCGTCCCAGCGCAACGGTGCCGGACGGAGCTGAGGAGTCTGAGGGGCCGGGAGGGTTGGTCTCGGACAGTTCCGAGTCCGGCTACAGTGACGTGGAAGGAGCGTGTCATTTGCAGAGAGTAGGGGCGGTGGTCGAGGATATTAGGCCACAGGGATTTGCGAGTACGGTCGACGAGGCCGGGGATCACCCTGACCCTCTCAGCTTTTTCGCTAGCAAACAGGAGGCGAACGGAGCATTTGCGTTGCTTCCGCCAGCGGTGCGTAGACAGGCGATAGAGGATCACGCGGCCGGGAAGCCACCCACCTGGCACGCTCAGGCAGCCGCGGCGCTCCGGCAGGGCCGGGGTCTGGTCGCGGAGCGACGACCCCGAGCACGGCGTAAGCGAGTGCGTTGGCGTGACCAGGTCGCAGCAGTCGGTCAGCCTGGTGCTGAAAGTGGCCCCTCCACCGAGCAGCCGCCGGGACCAAAAGTCCCCACCGTCCCGAGCCCTCAGAGTCAGAAGTCGCGAGCCTCGGCACCAGTCGTGCCGCCAGACACTACCCCGCCGCCAGCTCCGCAGACCACAGACCCGCCGGTACCGGCCGTCCCGCCAGGCACTACCCCGCCGCCAGCCCCACAGACTGCTCAGGCCTCCCCGGAACCGCCGGAGGACGAGATAGACGAGACGGTGTCGCCGGAAATCTGGCAGCAGCTTAGGGACCTGGAAAAGGAGTTCGCAGATGTCATTTGCACAGAGCTGCCAGAATCAGTCCAGTCAAGGGAATTCAAGTCCGGCATCCGGCTCAGGCCAGATTGGAGTGGGAACGCCTTGCACCGGCGAGGGTACAAGTTGTCGCAGGAGGAGTTGCGGCAACTCCGGCAACAGCTAGATGAGCTCTTAGCCAAAGGGTACATACGACCCTCGGCCTCTCCGTGGGGCTGCCCCGTGCTGATGGTCCCCAAGCCGAGTAATCCCAAGGAGTTGCGTCTAGTCATTGACTACAGACAGATCAATGAGATCACAGTCAAGGATAAGTACCCCCTCCCGGATGTCCAGAGTCTCTTAGATGACCTACAAGGGGCTACCGTCTTCTCTACGATGGATGCCCTTTGGGGATTTTGGCAGGTTCCTATGAAAGCAGAGGACGTGGAGAAAACCGCAATGACTACGCACTTTGGAGCGTACGAGTGGTTGGTCATGCCTATGGGATTGTCAAACTCCCCAAGTACCTGGCAAAGGATGATGCAACAGTACCTCGGGCACCTACGGGCTTCACCCCTTTTGAACTGACGTATGGTCACGCTCCGGCCTCTCAGCTGGACTTCTTCGTGGAGGCAGCACTTGCATCACGGAGAGGCCGAGCTAAGGGGGGGAGGGGCGCAGCAGTAAAAAAGGGTACAGCCCACGAGACAGCCCGCCAATTTGTTCGCCAGTTGCAGCTCGCTAGGGAGAAGCTGCTCTTAGCTCAGCAGCAGCAGATCGCCCAGTACGACGCGCGTCACAAGTCCAGGAGTTACGCAGTAGGCGATGAGGTTTGGGTGGACGCCACGTACCTCACCCAGCCGGGCGACCGCGGGTTGCACAAGAAATTGCTTAAGAAGCGCCTCGGGCCCCTTCGGGTGCTGGAAGTCTTTCACAGCGACAGGCAGATGGCCCTTCCCGCGAGCGATAGAGGCGCACCGTCGGCCTATAGGTTGCAGACGCCTAAGCAGTGGAAAGTGCACGATGTGTTTACCGTGGACCGGCTTTCGCCGGTAGAGTCGAGCAGCCGCTTTGTTGAGAGAGCTAAGGAGATTCCCCCTCCTCCGTTGGACGTCAGCGGGCGCAAGGAAACCCACGTTGAGAGGGTGGAGCGTTCGCGCACGCGCCAGCGTCAGGGTAGGAGGTGGACGGAGTACCTGGTCAAGTGGACAGGAATGCCCCGCAGTGAGAACGAGTGGAAGACCCGAGAGGATCTGGAGTGGGACGGAGCCGGCAGGCCCGGCGTTCCCAACCGGGCGTTGTTGGAGTTTGAGAGGATCGAGGCTAAGAGAGTGGAGCGAGAGAAGCTTAGGGTCCGTAAGAGGCGCGACGAGTCCGCAGGAGCGGTATGGACCACGCTATCGGAGGAGCTCAAGGTAGACGGAGCAATGCCATGGGTGCCAGAGGAGAGGTTTGATGAGGAAGTAGGAACTTTCGCGAGAGTATCTGCTCAGAGCACCCTGCCGCCAGTCAACGGAGCCGCAGCACTTGAGAAGGAGCCAGTCGGCCAGTCTAAGATTCTCGTATTGTTTTGTGGGACCGGGTCAGTCGAGAGGCAGTTCACTAAGCAATTTCCCAACAGCGAAGTAGTTGCCGTAGACATTCAGCCCAAGTGGGGCCCCACACATTGCGAGGATATCATGCGATGGGACTACCGACAGTTCAGACCAGGACACTTCGACGTAGTCTGGGCTAGCCCACCTTGTACAGAGTACAGCCAGGCGAAGACGGTAGGCATCCGAGATGTGCGCGCTGCGGACAGGCGAGTTCGTAGGACATTGGGGATCATCCGGTACTTGATGCCCGAAGCATACTTCATTGAGAACCCGAAGGGAAGAGAGCCCCACGGTTTGCACACGCGTCGCTGCATGAGCAATCTACCAGCTCCGCACCTCGTCACGTACTGCAAATACGGGACCGCGTACAGGAAGCCCACGCACATCTGGACCAACGTTCCGTTGCGCACACCCTTGCGAGTGTGCGATTCCGACACGCCTTGCGAGTTCTTCCGGCAGAACGGTAGGCACGAGAAGGTAGCGCAAGGAGGGCGCGCGATGAGAGCCGGAGGTGTGTTTGCGGAGGGCATGGGAGCGCGAGAGAATTTGTATGGGATTCCGTCGGCACTGTTAAAACAGCTTTTCCACAACCTGACCCTACATGAAGAGGTGCATGCGTTCCTGTCTGAACTGCTTGTCAGGGAGGATCTGAGCGAGATGAGCGTTTTAGTCCAGTCAGCTGTTGTTGAGAGTGACCCGCCCGAGTTTGAGCCGGAACCGATAGCGTTAGCGGGAGTGCGAGCTGAAGTGACGATCATACCTGAGGGCGGATGGGAATCTGACGCGAGTGGTCTTAGCGATTGAGAGCGTTGGGGAGCGTCGGGAAGAGCGGTGGCTCCAACTTTGGCGAGACCAGGCGACAGGTGAGAACCTGGGTAATCCATCCGAGAGAGCAGTGGCTCCAGCCTTGGCGAGACCAGGCGGCAGGTGAGAACCTGGGTAATCCATCCGAGAGAGCAGTGGCTCTAGCCTCGGCACAGCCAGGCAACAGGTGGAAATCTGTATAATCCATTTGAGCAGTGGCTCTAAGCCTCGGTATGACCAGGCGGCAGGTGAGAACCTGGATAATCTATCCAACCGAGCAGTGGCTCTAGCCTCGGTGCGACCAGGCAACAGGTGGAAATCTGTATAATCCATTTCACGAGAGCATTGGCTCCGGACCTGGCACGACCGGGCAGCAGTTGGAGATCTGGGTAAAAGCTCTAAGCACTCCGAGGAGGCGGTTAAGGTTTAAAACCTTTCCTCCGGGCCGGCATCCCGAGAACTGTCAGGTAATTGGCAAACCTATTGTCATCCCCTGTAAGTGTACCGTGTTGGAAGGTTTAAAACCTTGAGCGTGGTAATGGATGTGAGACCTTGAGCCTTGGGGGAGCCTGGTAGTGCAGATGGCAGACCGGTGAGAGGCCGACCCTTGTGCTTAAGAGGTCGATCTACTCCTCATTGCGGTGTGTCTTGGGAAGTGTAATGTCATCCCAGACAACAGGCGGCTGAGACCTGTATAATCATTCAGAGCAACAGTAGAAGATCTGTATAAAAACTTTACTGGTCCGACGTGGTCAGCGTGGACGTGACCTTCCCTAAGGGGGGGGGAGTTGTGCTAGGAGGCAAGCACAAGAGCAAGAAAAACGGCTAAGTATAAAACGCAAGAGTACTCAGTACGGAGTACAGTAGGACCGATCAGAATGATGTTGATGTGAGGTGCCTAGCCTGTTGTACGGAGTACTCAGTACAGTAGAGTTATGGAAAGAGTTCATGAGCCTTGCATAAGAACTCTAAGTGTAACCAGTTTCGGAGATGAGAACTGAACTGAGAATTGTAACATAAAAGTAAAGAGCCGTAACCGCTGTATATTGTGTATTGAAAGCATGCACTTGAAAGCAAAAGCATAACTAGAAAGATTTACGAAACCGAAGTCTGATAGTTGACCAATCGTAATCATACCTCGTGCGGTCGTTTAATAAGTGTAGATAGAATAAGTCCGAAACCGTAAAGAAGAGAAGAAGCAAGAGTGTAGACTCCTACACGCATCAGGTGGAACCATACGGTAAAGACCCTCGTTGACCATCAGAATCATCGAGTATGCGAGCTGAAAGCTCGTTTCGAGCCGCCGCGAACGTCGCGGTTGCATCCTGCGGGATATGCCGCGTCAACATCATATGCAACTAATGAACTGTCGGCTCATCAGGAACAAAGTGAAAACCTAAACGCTGCTGCTCAAAATTCCGAATCGAAACAAGGCGCTTAACCAACGTCTCCGAGCCCAGGTTAGTTCAGAGTCTCGATCTTAGCCTACGACCTGCGCTTTAAGTCTAATGCATACATGATTTTGCCGTGATCAACCCGTGCATAGCGCCAGGCGAGGTGTATACTCTGCATGCCACAGTGCAACCCATACTACAGAAACGGCGGACGTTGTTTACGGCTACTGCTCGAAAGAGGAAGCGAGAGCGGTACCCCCAATACACTACCAGCACACTCCGCGATTCCAAATAAGTAGCACACGGCGTGACGTGGTCCCATAACCTACTTAGCAATCACTCACGAGCTATTAAACAGTGATATTCCAGATCAAGCGGAGCGTAATAGTGAAAAGTCGCGAGATGATACTTAAAAAGCTTAGCAGATCTCAACAGTTCGGACTAGCCGCCCGAGCAATTGCATGCCATACCCTGACGAATGGCATCCTCAATATGTCTACGATTGTGCACGATGGCACAGTTGTGCTAATATTGTGAGCAAAATGGACTTCGTGGTCGTCAAACCGTTAGGAAACATCGCAGTTGCGCAGTCGTACAAATCGTCTTTCTAGGTGGAAACCGAGTCACTCTAGCGCACCTAACGAATCAAATTATCGGAAGACGTAAGCACTGCCAGTTTTTGTAAGGTGATGTGTACATGCTGGTATCTGATTCGAAACGGCATGGCGCGTGCTATGCGTAGTGGATCCTGTACCCTATCACCAAACCCCATTGGTATCCGTTTTCGTTGTTCGATGTGATGCTATCCAAATTTCTCATTGCTCAAAGTGAGCCAACCCGTATATAGGCTAGATTTTCACGTACACTTTACCATGCACATCCGATCGTTCAGATTTGATATAGTTGGTAGTATAAGCCACATGCTGCACTTCAACCCACATGTACATCTACCGCATCATCGTTAGGGGTGCTTAACACTGATTAGTGTAGTGTTTCCCGCAAGCCCTTCATATCGTTGAAATAGGGCGTGCATATATGCGATGCACACTTGCATTTAATTTTCTTGCCACAAGCTTCCATGCATCTCGGCATCCTTTGGCGCATGTTAGTATATCGCTTGCAGATCAGCTCCCCAGCAACCAATCCCATATCGATCATGTAAGTCGAAGTCCTCAAAATGAAATGGCAGCCGTGTTAGAGTTAGGCTTAGGGGTTGGCAACCCTCCTTTACTTTTCTTTCATTCATTTCTCTTGACGTCATCCTGTTCACAATTTGCTGGAGACGGTGCGCTCCACAGTGCATCCCAGGTGCTCCTCTCGATAGAAGCCAACATTCAGATACTTACTGATATAGCCCTCATACCATTTCATCACTGCTCCCTCTCCACCACTGACCTCGGACATTTTTTCTTGCATAGTCTGCAACAGCTTTGCCAAGGGTCAGGAGGCCAAATACAAACACCGAGCTCTGTTGATATGCATGCGCAACCGCCCCTTGCGTATATCAAAGGATGCAAATGGCGAAGAGGGAGCAACATAGTATTCAGTATATAAAATCGATATTGTGATTCTAGTCTGCCTCTCATTATGAAATGCCAAGGTTAGGAAAACAGTAAACTCTCATGCAGTGTTAATCACAGAGAGGCAAAAGTACAAATTCTGACAGTATGACAATATGACAGTATGACTGTGCTGACAGAGTACAGTACCATGTGTAGATGTGGACAGAGTAATGATGACAATGAGTCTGCAAGAGACAGAAGATCAATTCAAAATGCACACAGTATCTGTCACAGAACACAAGAGTACAAGTACGAGTACAGTAGAAGCTATGACTGAGTAACAGTAAGCTTAGATAGAGAACACACGTGTGTGATATAAAGCACTGACTGTAACTCACAAAACACTTTTCAGATTTATAAGATTCAACTGTGTGTGTGTGAGTTCGTATACATTCAACTAATGTTATGCATGAGTATGCAAACTAAGTAGAAGTTGATTATCCTAGGTTATGGGCCTGGTATAGGTCTGAGGTAGTTCAGAGATAGTCGTCATGACTGACGCGGGGGTGAAGTATCCCACGCGGGAATCACAGCTTCAGGACTTGGTAGAGCAGCAGGCAGCTTTTATGAAGACAATGGCAGAGACAATTAAGGTGTTGAGTGCCGAGAAGAAAGAGCCTGAGAAAACATCAGATCATGACGAAGCTGAGTCGGGTGTCATTAGCCCTGCCAACGCACAGAAGACAGTTCAGTGCGTGGTGAAGTTATTGGGTACGACGAAATACACGGGAACTGAAAGGAATCAGTATGAATCCTGGGTTCAGTTTAAGACACAGTTAGAGTCAGCAGTGACGTTTTATCCTGACTTGCTAGAACTGGTGTGTGACTATCCAGTCTCAGATATAGCAGATATCAGAGGACTGAACTCGTTTACTCCTAAAACGGGTGGTTATAGCAAATCGACTGCGGAGGACAAGCCTTCATCACGGGCGGGAGATATGCGTTCATCACGGGCTGAGTATGGCGACAATGACGCGGAGGACGGAGACTTTGCAGACGGCGACAGCTTCATTACTGTGCCTGGTTCTGCCAGTGTCGCAAGTACTGTTTTATCAGCAATTTTGAAGCAGGTCACAGCCGGGGACGCCTTTGACGTGGTACGACGTTGTGGCAATGACGGTTTGAAGGCGTTCAGGAAGCTGAAGTGCAGAGTGGAGCCGCAGCTGTTTGGGCAACTCGCGGGTTCAATGAAGAAGCTGTGCAAGCTGACTGTGAACGTGAACGAGGACCCTGTGAAGCAGCTGGGGTACTTTGGGGACGTAATGAGCTCTGTGGCTAACTACGGCGGCGCGAGGCTTGACCCTACAACGGTGGAGGTGCTGGTGACTGCAATGGCTGTGGCTGCTATGCCTATTGAGTATTCGCAGGTGGTTGCTGATATGAGTAAGGAATGTCGTCCTTCTTTTGATATGCTCGTACAGAGGTCTGAGTATTTTTTCGTGAACGTGGTGCAGCAATCTTTGGTTCCTTCGTCGAGTATAGTGGGGGCTACTGTGGACGGTGAGACTGTTGCTGTTGCGAGAGCGCTGGTTGCGGACAGGCGGAGGCAGAGCGAGGAAAAGAAGGTGAATGACGGGAAGAAACTGAGATGTCCTACGTGCTCTGGCGTCCACTCTGCCGAAAAGTGCTGGATAGTGAACCCGGAGGGTATGGAGGAGTTCATCAAGCTTAATCCTGCTAAGGAAAGGGCGGTTCGTGAGAACTATGCGCGAAGACTCAAGAAAATCGCAGCGAAGAAGGCACCTGACGCAGCAGCAGCGACGGTGGAGGCGGCGACTTCATCCAGTTCCGCGCGGCCGCGTCGTACAGAGGCTTCTGCGGGGGAGCTGTGGAGCTTGGAGAATCACGAGGAAGTTCATGTAGCCTGTCCCGTGGTTGCTACTGTCGCAGACCAGAAGGTGGTTTACACAGGCGAGGTGTTGGAGGACACCTGGGTGTACGGTGTGTTCAATCGCGACAAGGAGGACGACGCACAAGTGCAGAATGAGTACTACGAGGACTCTGTACAGGCTCCAGGAGGAGACCTGTGTGCAATGACTGTGGTGGACTCGGACAGGGAACTGTACTTTGATAGTATGGCGACGAAGTCCATTTTTAATGACTTGTCTTTGTTTGACGGCGCACAGGTGAATGAGTCAGCAGCCGTGTCCTTCAAGGTCATGGCTGGCGAGGTGACCACGTCTCGAGGAGGAGGTCGAGGGAGTATCACCTTGTGGAATCGGCTGACGAAGAAGGCTGACGTGCTGAAGGTGGAGGCGCAGTACGTGCCGGAGTCGCCTTTCAATCTGGTATCCGCGGTGAGTCTGGAGGACAAGTTTGGTCTGTATGCTCAGTTCGGAGACCGTGTACTGCGGGATAAGGAGAACTTGTGCGAGTACGACGTGTGCAGAAAGGGGAACGTGTATGTCTTACCTGAGGTCATCGTGGAGGCTGCGCTGCCGGGGGTGGAGTGCGACGAGAAGGAGAACTGTCCGGTGAGGGACAAGTTTAACTGGAAGTTCACCGAGTTCAAGAAGTGGAATGAGGAGAAGGGGCCTTTTCATCTAGATATATGTGCTGACGAGCACAATCGACAGGTGAACGAGTACTATTCCCTGGTGAACTCGGTCTTTCTTCATTGTCTGACGGGACGCAGTTTCTGGGGCAATCCGCCGTACGACGACGCCTTCATTGAGAGGCTGCTGACGAAGGTTCTCATGGACTTTCCGAAGGACCCTGTGAACACGAAGTTTCTGCTCGTCTTGCCGTACAAGCCAAACGCTGCGGTGGAGTTTGACGACTAAATTTGAGGAGTTGCACATCTATTCTAAGGGCAGTGTTATATTCTCTGCGAGGACTGATCAGTGTTACAACGTCTCTGAACTGGTGGAGTCGGAGCCCGGTCGCGTGTTCATTCAAGGGACCCCGTGGCCTGTGGTCGTACTGTATCTTGATCAGTTTGTGGTTCCGAGGGTGGACGCGAAAGTGGTTGCGCACATCAGGCTTGGACACACTTGTGACAGGCACGTGCAGGTCATGGACTTGCAGGGGGTGGATCTCGGAGTGAACTCTGAGGAGTTGCGGAGTGGCAGTGTACTGAGCTGCTCTGTGAGGTGCATGGCGTGCCAGGTGGCGGCACCAAAGAGGCCATCGCAGACGACAGACAGGGGAAGGGTCCCGAAGTCTGTGCGGAAGGTGGTGGAGAAGCGGCAGGCGTCTGTCAAGATGGGACAGTTGACTTTCACCGATCATGGAGGACCGTTCGTGACGTCTACCAAAGGTTATCGTGGGTACACTATTCACGTGGATGACTACTCAGACGTGTGTCATTTCTATGTCTGGAAGCAGAAGTTGGAGTATGTGGACGCTCTGGAGGACTACCGTAAGATGGTGAAGGCGACTGGCCGTGTGTTCCTTGAGGAGGACACAAGTGTTGAGCAGGTGGTGTACGACCTGGACGTGCTGGTATTGCACTCGGACAATGACTCGACCATCGTGTCTGGGAAGGCGAAGAAGTACTGTGAGGACAATGCCATTGTGCAGAGGACAACGTCACCGTACTTACATGAGAACAATGCCCGGGCGGAGACTATGAACAAGTATCTGCAAACGAAGGCTAGAGCTATGCTGGCGACAGCTGGTTTGCCTGCGACTATGTGGCCTTTGGCTATGAGACACGCTGTGTATCTGATCAATCGACTTTGCAAGGCTCGGCTGGGCATGAAGTCCATTTTGCAAGTGCTGAACCAGAAGTAAGATCTGTCTGTACTGCGTGTGTTTGGGTGTCGAGCTTACGCGTTCATCGACGCCAGCCTGCGCTCGAAACTGGCTGATCGGGCTACTCCTTTGATCTACGTGGGACACGAGGAGCGATCAACGGCTTATCTGCTGTACAGCCCAGACAAGGAGAAGGTGGTCAGAAGTGGGATGGTTCGGTTCGACGAGCGCGTTGATCAGTATGGACAGCTGGTGATGTCTTGGGATCCCTCTATGCTGACACCGTTGAGATCGTTATATGACTGTGAGTCTCTCGATGGAAACTTCGTTTCAGCTTTTGTGGGCACAGCGACAATTATACTGGATCTGCGTGCCTACGTGGTACAGAAGGGTGACGAGTTCACTGGTGTCGTGAAGTTGAACAGTGCTGGTGGTGGATCATTTTGGGCGCCGGTGAGTGCGTTTCTGGAAGCACGGGTGGAGCATCTTGCGTTGCTTTTTGAGTATTGTGCGCAGTGGACAGTGAACTCATTCTATCCGTTGTTTGAGAAGGTGACAGTGCAGCGGTCAGGAGGAGCTGCATGGGAGGCAGCAGTGGTGTGTGCTACGGCACGGGAGGATCATGTGTTGCGGTACCAGGTGATATTAGAGCGTCATGCTGGAGTGAGGGGCTCGGCAATCGATGTGGGTGAGGCCCGCGTGAGGTTTGAGACCCGTCATGTTGCTCTGGTGGCTCAGGAGGAGAAAGTGACGGGGTTGCCAGTGGGGGTGACGGAGCCGAAAGGATGGGTTCAGTTGGTGAATGGACCAGACTCAGTGCAGTGGCAGGAGTCGGACCACAAGGAGGAGTGCGCTCTCATCGACGTGAAGAAAGCTATCTTGCCGGTGGAGGCGGTACCTGCTGGTGAGCAGGTCATGCGCATGACGGCTGTGTACAAGGCGAAGCTGGACTTTGCAGGGCAGCTGACCGAGAGGAAGACCAGGTGGGTGGTATGTGGCAATGGTCAGCAACATGGGGTGCACTATGAAGACGTGTATGCACCGTGTACTCAGTTGTCAACCTTGAGAATTCTTATTCAGCTCAGTTTGGTGTTGGGACTATTGGCCTTTGCCTTGGACGTTATCACGTGCTTTCTGAATGGTAAGCTGGACGTAGACGTTCCTCTGTATGTCAGTTGGCCTAATGCACGGACAGTTCGAGGAGTGAGGTATGGAATTCTGCAGAAGAGTGTGTACGGCTTGAAGCAGGCACCGCGCATCTGGTACAAGACGAGCAAAGAGTTTCTGCTTGCTTATGACCACATGATACGGGTGTCAAACATTGACCCGTGTCTGTTTTACATCTGGCAGCCTGGTACACTGGTGGTATTTGTGTATGTGCACGTGGACGACTACACTGTATTCACTTCTTCAGTGGAGTGGAAGGTGGAATTTTTCAGAGAATTCAGTGCGAAATGGCCTAGTAAGGACAAAGGACCACTGGTGGAGTTGCTGGGCATGAGTATGACTTTCAGTGACTATGGTCTGGTCAGAGAGTGTCAAATCAGTCAGGTTGGGCTGATACAGCGCATGCTGGAGAGGTACTCTATGCAGGACTGTAATCCGTGTATGACACCAATGGAGCCCAGACTGTCTCTGATGCCTGTGGACTCGGAGGAGAAGTTGGAGAAGCTTCCCTATGTTAATCTGGTGATGGAATTGATGTGGCTGGCGCGTTGCTCACGGCCTGATATTTTGACAGCGGTATGTTATTTGGCCAGGTTCTCTCACTGCTACGGGCAGGAGCATTGGCAGCATTTGAAGCGTGTGCTGAGATATTTGAAGGGAACTATTCATGTGTGCTTGACTATGCAGTGCAGTTCGCCAGCGTCACTGACTGCAGAACTGATGGTAACAGCTTATACAAATGCAGACCACGCAGCAGACAAAGTGACCAGACGCTCTGTTACAGGTTCACTGGTGCGACTGAATGGAAGTACTGTCATGTATTCGTCAAAATTGCAGAAGACAGTTGCAGTCAGCACAGCAGAGGCAGAATTGATAGCGTTGTCAGAATGTGCACGGGACGTTGAGTATGTTGTGAATCTGCTGAATGAGTTTTCACCTGTCAAGTTGCCTGTTACAATTCATGGAGACAATCATGCTTCGGTGGCACAGGCAGAGAATGTTCTGAACAATGCAGCAACACGTCATGTGGCAGTGAGAAATCGGTATGTGGCAAAGTTGGTAGAGCTGGGTAGAACTGTTATTGCAAAAGTGCCTACGCAGGAGAATTTGGCAGACTTCTTTACCAAAAGTCTGGCTTTGGAACGTTTTCGAGTACTCAGTGCTGTCGTGTTGCGATATTTTCGAAGAGCATGAGTAAGGAGGAGTAGGAAAACAGTAAACTCTCATGCAGTGTTAATCACAGAGAGGCCAAAAGTACAAATTCTGACTGTATGACAGTATGATAGTATGATTGTATGACAGTATGACTGTGCTGACAGAGTACAGTACCATGTGTAGATGTGGACAGAGTAATGATGGCAATGAGTCTGCAAGAGACAGAAGATCAATTCAAAATGTACACAGTATCTGTCACAGAACACAAGAGTACAAGTACGAGTACAGTAGAAGCTATGACTGAGTAACAGTAAGCTTAGATAGAGAACACACGTGTGTGATATAAAGCACTGACTGTAACTCACAAAACACTTTTCAGATTTATAAGATTCAACTGTGTGTGTGTGTGTGTGTGAGTTCGTATACATTCAACTAATGTTATGCATGAGTATGCAAACTAAGTAGAAGTTGATTATCCTAAAGGTCCGTCTCTCGCAATGTGGCTGCAAGCTGATTTGCTGCGAGCTACGCTTGAACACGCATCAGAAGGGCATCAGCTACACACACACTGAACGGCATGCGATCCGCCGACAAAAGCCAGCCCACCATCATCCCAGTGGAGTGAGAAGCATTCAGGAACAGGGCGGGGCCGTGGCAAGATACCCTTCACTTCGACACATCCCAAACCAAGCGAAAAGCGAACCCATCACAAACATGAATCACAACAAAAAATGTGGGGTAGCTGGGAGCTCATCTAGCTTTGCACATCAGCTACACACACTGAACGGCATGAGATCGGCCAACAAAAGCCAGCCCACCATCATCCCATTGGAGTGAGAAGCAAATCAGGAGCAGGGCTGACAAGATACCACCAACGCATACATATTCCCAACCTAGATGCAAAGCAGCATAGAAAGATGATACTATGTGACCGATCATCGCCCAACAATCGTTGGTCCCAGGGTTACGGGGTAAGTGGACCCTGCTGGCATGCCCCCCAGTGGCTCACGGTCGATGGATGCGACCCGTTGGTTCATGGTTATGCCATGAATGCAGTCATACCACACGGCATGGACACCCCATGGTAAAAACTGAAGACATGCGGGCACCTAAGTGCTCCCCACCAAAAAACAAGGGAAAACACAGAACGTGGTTTTCACCACCCTCCGCCTCTCCTTGCAGCAAAGGCAGCCGAATCTACCGAGCTCTCCAAGAAGCAGTGCCCGCCAGAATGGCACCACAGGGACAACCGCTTCCCAAAACCCACTTCCACCCGGCGGCTGTCCCCGTTCACAGCGTCTCGCCAGTACCTCACATTAGGGTCAAAGAACACGGGTCCCCCGGCACGTGTAATAACCATGAAGCACTGGACACGGAGAGGGAGCAAGCATCAGCCGGATCCAAGACACTCCCAAAGAACGAGCCGCAGACGAATCCCCGACGCTCTCAAAGAGGCAGTACCCGTCAGAAGGGCACCACAGAGACAGCCACATCCCATCATCCAAAGCACCCCAGTGGCCGTCCCCGTTAACAACATGATGCCAGTACCCCACAACGTGGCTGTTGATCACCAGTTCCCCCGCAGGTCAAAAAAAAAGCCCCAAGGCACTGGACAGAGAAAGAGCGAGCCGCAGACGAATCCCTGACGCCCCCAAAGAGGCAGTACCCGCCAGAAAGGCACCACAGGGACAGCCACATCCCATCATCCAAAGCACCCCAGTGGCCGTCCCCGTTAACAAAATGATGCCAGTACCCCACAACGTGGCTGTTGATCACCAGTTCCCCCGCAGGTCAAAAAAAAAGCCCCAAGGCACTGGACAGAGAAAGAGCGAGCCGCAGACGAATCCCTGACGCCCCCAAAGAGGCAGTACCCGTACAGCTATACACACACTGAATGGCATGAGATCAGCCGACAAAAGCCAGCCCACCATCATCCCAGTGGATGTGAAAAGCAAATCAGGAACAGGGCGGGGCCGCGCCAGGATACCACCAATTCATACATATTCCCAACCCAGATGCAAAGCAGCATGGAAAGATGTTACGATGTGACTGATCATCGCCCAACAATAGTTGGTCCCAGGGTTACGGAGTAAGCAGACCCTGCTGGCATGCCCCCCAGTGGCTCACGGTCGATAGATGGGACCCGTTGGTCCATGGTCATGCCATGAATGCAGTCACACCACACAGCATAGACACCCCACAGCTACACACAGACACACAGATACGGCTCACACTGGCCTGGCCCTAGCACATGTGGCGCATATGCATATTCTGTGCCGCCTGAGCCTGCCAGCACCCTCTTTGGCATACATTCACCGAGGGGGCTTCTAGAGTCAAGTGGAATCACTCTATCGGGCTCCCGAGATGCAGGGCGAGGGACGAGGGCGCAGCCTTTGACGGGCTGTGCTGGGGTACCTGGACGGCCAGGTGAAGCAGGACGGCTTGAACGATGGTTATCACGAGTGAGTCTGCGGCCAGCGTGAGCAGCCACCGCAAAATGATCTCGGTCTCTGCCTCATCCCCGAGCATGTTCCGGATCAGCGTCGCGAAGGTCAGCTGGAACCAGACGGTAAAGACCCACATGACCAGAATCATCAAGTATGCGAGCTGAACGCTCACGCTGTCCAGCTCGTTTCGCGCCGCTGTGAACGTCGCGGTTGCATCCTGCGGAATAGACCGCGTCACCATCAGATGGCGGCCCTGCTTTCCCAAAAGTGGCATTACACCTCGCGTTCCCACCACGGTTGGAGAAACACGGTGACCCAGAACACTCAAGGCCACGTGGCATGGACTCTCCTCTCTCGGTTGAGCTCCCGAAAGGGGACATCACACCATGCCTTGGGGTTGAGTGGGAAGGGCGCCGTATGCGCCACGTGGCAAGTGCGGAAACAGGTCGGAAGTGCACACGTGGAAACAGCATTGGGCATGCCTCAAGCTCCTGGGGATTCCACACGGCTGTTGCGCAGTACTCGCCGGGTCCCCAACACGCGGGAGGGTCTTGGAGCTGCGGCGCGATGCAAGAATGCCTCGGGCCCCGGGAGACCGCGCGGAGTTCTGGTAGACCGCGTGGAGTTCCGGGAGACCGCACGGAGTTCCGGTAGACCGTGCAGAGTTCCGGGAGACCGCGTGGAATTCCGGGAGACCGCACGGAGCCACGTGGTTGTTGCGCCGTCCTCATCGGGAGAGCCAAGGATCTCTGCTATTAGTCTACGGCATGACTGCTGTAGGAGCAGATGCGGGCCACCGCACCGCCTTAGCTAAATGACGCTCTGCCTCATGCTTTTCCCACACCTCCATGAGCTCCAGGACCGCTGCCGGATCGCGGCCCTGCCGCATCCCCCTCCCAAGCTCTCAAGGCCGCTTTCCCGCTGTTGTGCTGTGAATGAGCAGGCGAGTATATTCATAGTGCACCTCACTGGACACAAGACACGATCCGCCCAGACACAAATAGTGGGCCCTGGCACGATGACACAAACAGCGGGCCCTGGCACGATGACACAAACAGTGGGCCCTGCCACGATGGCGGCGAGCCGGAGTGAGGGCGCGCGAGGAGCCAGACCCTGATGACCACGTCGCGGGTAAACCACGCTGCCAGCCACAGCGTGCGGATCTGCCGTCGCACAGTGTGGGCCCATCTGGCAGTGATTGCGCCCGCCTGCTCAGCGAAATCAGTGAAGTACACGAAGTAACGGGTGGTCAACCGCCCCAGCATGTCCGAACCAGCTGTGGATACCACTGCAGCCAGGAATAGCAAATTCTGCAGCCCGACCAGCAGCCGGGACCGTCCCGAGGGCGGCTCGTTGTCGCCAGTGCCGGTATTCCTCCAGTGATTGGGCACCACCTGCAGGCCGGCGCAGCCCCAGTGAGCCAATAGCTCGGCCTCGCCCCGCGTTGTGAAAGGCCGATCTCTTGCGCGGCCCTCGCAGGCGCACGCACGTCCGCCGTCTGCCGAAGCTAGCATTGGCACGAGCTTACCACATCGGCGCCAGCTGGGCGAAAATTGCATGCAAAGGAGGGGACCGCGCGGTCAGAGCCAGCGTCACCAGCCGGCCTCCCCAGAAACTTTCACCTTGCGCGAAGTTCCAGTGGATGAGCAGGTTGGTGACCCCTCCCCGTCTGCTGAGATTGCCGTACTTCCCGGGGGGGAGGGGCGCGATTCACTTCTTCTTTTACATGCGGGCGCGCGCGGCATACTTGCGTGCACTCTGCCCAGAGGCGCGCACCACGGGCAGCCGCTCTGCTCCATTGGCCGACTGCATGTGACACACCGCTGTATGTGACACACAACCGGAATCCAACGGTGCGCCAGCGCAGCAAGAGGGGGGGGTTGGCATAAGAGCGAGGCGTCCACCTTGGTCCCACCGTAGGTGAACATGGTACTGAGGAGGAGTGTCAAGGGGGTTATGATCACGAGGTTGATCACCACAGACCAGAATTGGTCCATAATTTCTCTGCTGTTTGGGAACGCCACGCAGTTGTAGTCCTCGGGGTGCTGGCCTACCTCCTCAGCTCGGCTGTATACCACTGCCGGGAACGCCTGCTTGTCTCGGATCTCGTACAGTTCCTTACAGGTACTGTAGCCCCAGCAGGCGCTCTCTGTGGTGGCGCCGAGACACCCGAGCCACTCCTTGTATTCGACGCAGCAGTCCAAACCCTTGTTATACTCCAGCATCAGCACCACAAAGAGGGACACCAGCAGCTTGTTGCACTGTACCACCCTCGCCTCCCCCCCAACTCCTTATTCCAAAGCATTCCCATCGAGACTCCGATGGCCCCTTGCTGCACCTACCTGATCCTGATCCTGATCCTGATCCTGATCCTGATCCTGATCCTGATCCTTATCCTGATCCTGATCCTGATCTTGGGATGGGGGCTTAAAAGATGCTTGCGGTGGAATGTCTCTCGTCGGGACTCAGGTCATCAGGTTTTTTTCTGTCTCAAGTCTGATGGGTTGCCAGTGCCCTGGACACATAAAGGGTTTCCACTATAATCCACGAACGTAGAGGGCGGTGTGGATTCTGGCACCCCATGTTAACCATGAAGCCTTTGATCCACTTCGAAATGAATCTCAGGCCATTCCACAAACTCTGATTGAGCCTTGTGCCACTTGTCAGCATTCCTCGTAACACGCTCTGATTGAGACTTGTGTCACTTGTCAGCGCTCCTCGTAACAAGCTCTGTTTGAGACTTGTGTCACTTGTCAGCGCTCCTCGTAACAAGCTCTGATTGAGACTTGTGTCACTTGTCAGCGCTCCGTAACAAGCTCTGATTGAGACTTGTGTCACGTGTCAGCGCTCCTCGTAACAAGCTCTGATTGAGACTTGTGTCACTTGTCAGCGCTCCTCGTAACAAGCTCTGATTGAGACTTGTGTCACTTGTCGGCGCTCCTCGTAACAAGTCTCGCGCCAATGTCTTGGTACACTCAACTGCGGTCTGCACTCAACGTTAAGAAGACAACATGCCTATCCTTGGCTGCGGAGAAAGAACCAACATCCGGTGCACAGATCCGCTTCGCCCGCTCCAATGGGAGCCCATAATATCAGGTCCACAGAACCCCCTTTCATCGGTTGCTGCGGGATTCACCCGTGGAAATTGTGCTAGTACATGTCCTGGCACATGAAATACCACCTACTTGCATCTAGGGGGCGCCCCCTCCATAGCCTCCTTGCAGGGATGGGCATGGGATGTCTTGAGGGTGGCTGGAAGGCGGGGAAGCGGGGGAAGACCTCAACGAGGATGCGCTGGGACCTGGTGAATGCGGCGGTGCAGGGTATCCTGGTTAGACCCACCCACGGGTGCTGCATCACCGCGTCCACCCACAACCGCCGCAACTCCCTCGCGTGCAGCTGGCGCCGCTCCCACTGCGACATCTCCTGCTCTGCCGCCAACTTGTTCGCCTGTGTCTCTGCCCGAAGCCCGCGGATTGCCTCCAACCTCGCCTCGTGCCATGCCTTCACCGAGGCAGCAGCGCAGTCACGCAGCTCGGGCAGCGCAGCCCTCAGGCTCGGGTACTGGCCACAAGCCCTTTCTAGGTACCCTTCCGCCAGCTGCGCCGGCGTTCGCTGGTCGCTCGGTAGGTCCCTGAGACACACACACACACATGGGTGAAATGAATAGAGAGGGTGGGGGCGTGATGAGGAAGGGAGAGAAGGTGGGGCGGAGAGAAGGTGGGGCGCACACTGAAGTGGAGGGAGGGAGGCCCGGGCAGAAGGGGAGCCTGGCGCAGACAGACAGGGGGGGGATGGTGGCGGGCAAACAAGGGGATACAGCGGGGATCATACGGACGTGAACGCGGGCATGGTGACGGGGCGCACGAGGGGGCGCCGTTGGGAGCGTGTGGGCCGTCGATAGGGGGAGGGCCCACCAGGGATTGAAGGTCCACGAGAAAGGGAGGCGGTGAAGGCATGCGGCGGCGCAGAGTGTTGCCCAGAGCTTGTCCGCCGCCTGGGGAGTGGCCTCGCCCTTGAGCGCTGCGCTGAGGCTGTCGGGCTTGGCCTGTCGTAGCTCCTTATCATCCAGCGGCGCATTGGCGTCGCGCCGCATGTGTGGGCGGATGTTGCCGGCGGCGAGCGTGGAGGCGAGGGCGCCGTTTAGAGCGAAGGAGCCGTCCTGGAACTGCAGCAGCAGCAGGTTCCACAGCAGGCGCCGCGTGTACCACCCCTCCGGATGCAGGTTGTGCCGCAGCATCACCTTGAAGACCCCAGTGTACCACGCAAGGTCCTTCCCGGCCGGTAAGTGCCACCTCACCTGCGTCGCACGTCACAAGACAGCGCCCTTCGCTGTGAGCATTTGCTCAAGGATCATGCAGCCAAGACCTCCGCGCCTCGCCTCGCCCAGGCCCTGCAACAATTACCGGTACACTGACAGCGCGATGCTAGATGCCGAGAGATCTGCAGGCCCCTGTTCATCGCGGGGCCGCTTGAAATTGCTGAGGGCCGCCGCCTCTTCAATGCAGCCTCGGCTTAGCTCCACTCGGGTTATGCACAGGAGTCGGAGCTGGAAAGTCGCGCCAGGATGAAAACACAGACTATCCATCGCCATCCACCAGCCCGGAGAAAGCTCGATGTCCAAATGCCGCGCACTACCCTTGGGCCATCTCACGGATTAAGCCCAGAGCCCCCCACATTTTTACGCCTGAGGGCATCCAAGCCTGACAGTGGCATCCCCCACAAGCGCATTGCTTCTAGACTGCTCATCACCCCTGGAAACCTTCCCCTCTCTCGACAACCATGCGCACCCCGTGGAATTCCCTGTGCCCCCCAGGGGGAAACCTTCTGCCACTCAAACTCCTTCCGCCCCCCTTGAACCTCTCCGCCCCTTGACCAAGGCCAAAACCAGGCCCATCCTCCGGGGACTCCGGCACCGGAGAAGCCCCGCGCTCATGCTCTAGCGCGCCTCTCCATGCAAGCGCCTGTCGATGACGTTGTCCACTTCTTGCCATCACAGTGCGCCGCTCCCCCTCCACCGCCCCTGTCCGCCGGTGGCATTGTGAACAACTTGGGGCACGGGCTGCGGCTACCTTGGACGCCCTGGCCAGCTGCCCCTCCACTTGCTTGCTCTGCACTAGTCGGCTTGTCTCCATGAACGCCAACACCAGTGCCGTGCCCAGCATCCGCTCCATATTCAGCTGAGGGCTTTCCTTCTCGCCGTCTCCATAGCAAGTGGGACTCGGCGTGCGAGGAGGTGTGCCGCCAGGCTTCCTGCCGAACATCTTGTTGGCCTCCTCCTCCTTCTCCGTCTCCGTCAGCTTCACGAGCACCGATTGCATGCTGCGTTGATCCTGCGACCCCAACCCCGTGCCAGAGAACGGGTCCCTCCCGCGACAACGACGTCAGCGCTGCAGAACTGTGCAGAGAAGGGGAGCAGACGGCGCGGCCTTTGCCCCCCCCTAGCCCCCCTAGCCTTCAGGAGCAGGCTGTACTGATCCTTCAAGCTCGCACCAGTTGAAGCAAGGTGATCCGGCCAGCTGGCGTGATGGACAGGCATACGAAAACCCGAGATCGACTGTTCACCGAACCCTCCTCGGGAGGTGGTAAACTCCGCCGAGGAGGATTTCGACGGACGGCACGCCCGGGATCGTACAAACGGCAGAGGCACAGGACGAGCGATCTTCGCGCTGACAGGAACGACTGAGTACGCTCGATGGGCAATGTCTTCCCGCACTCTCCCGTCCCGCCGCTCCAAGCGTCTTCGTTTGCCGGGGCGAGATGCTCCCTTTGTTGGAGGTCCTTCTCAGCCGGTAATTCCACGGACTTGGCACGATCGCTCGGAGTGACGCGAAGAAGGCCTGGCTGGGGACTCGCAGAGGGGGGTGGAGGATCAATGCAAACTGCATCCCGTGACGTGACGGTCGTGGGGCCTGTGCCATTCCAGGGGCCTCTCGGGGGGAAGGGGGAGGGAGCGGGGTCAAGCGGGAGTACCTCGCAGAGCGATGCCACCAGCTCACGCAAGCCCTCGACGGGCACCGACACAAGCACGGCCATCAGGGAAATGCCCATGGCCCGGCAGAGGCGGCTGCTAGCGTGGAGATCCTGGAAGCGCCGCCACGCCTGTACGAAGTGCGCATAGCACAAGATCTTGACCACCATCCGGCGGCACGTGTGCCGGAGCTCGGCGGGATCTGCACTAAGCGCGCCGATCAGATCCGTGATCCCCTCGGAGTCCCGCGCCTTGAAGGAGCGCCGGAAGGAGCCGAGCACACTTCCGACCAAGCTGCCACGACCCTGCAGAGCGGCCCGCCTCCTCGCTCAACCCCCCCCTGACTGTATGGGGGCCTGACACGCTCTCTCAAGCCCCCCACCTGACTGTATGGGGGCCTGACACGTTCTCTCAAGGCGCCCCCACCTGACTGTATGGGGGCCTGACACGCCTCTCAAGCCCCCCACCTGACTGTATGGGGCCTGACACGCCTCTCAAGCCCCCCACCTGACTGTATGGGGGCCTGACACGCTCTCAAGGCGCCCACCTGACTGTATGGGGCCTGACACACCTGACTGTATGGGGGCCAAACATGCTATCTCAAGCCCCCCACCTGACTGTATGGGGCCTGACACGCCTCTCAAGGCGCCCCCACCTGACTGTATGGGGGCCTGACACGCTCTCAAGGCCCCCCACCTGGCTGTATGGGGGCCTGACACGCTCTTCAAGGCGCCCACCTGACTGTATGGGGGCCAAACATGCTATCTCAAGGCGCCCCCACCTGACTGTATGGGGGCCTAACACGCTCTCTCAAGGCGCCCACCTGACTGTATGGGGGCCTGACATGCTATCTCACAGCGCCCCCACCTGACTGTATGAGGGCCTGACACGCTCTCTCAAGGCGCCCCCCTACCGCTGGGAGGCGCGAGCCGCCGGGATTAATGGCGCCGCCTGAGCAACTGATGTGGACGCTTTGCGAGTCAGCGGTACCCGAGAGGCCTCCCGACAGACGCGGCCATCTCCTGGAGCAGGCCGTTCCCTACAGCAGCCGCGATCACTTGAACGGAGATCTGGATCTCAAAATGGAGAGGGCAGCGGTGACAGCCGCCAGACGCGCACGCAGAGGCCCCCAAGAGCACGCTGGATCATCAAGCGCATTTCTGCCCCCAGTACGCCGCTCAGCGGGGAACACCGACGGCGCGGGCCACCCCACCGCAGAGGCGTTTATGGGGATGCCCACCGAATCTGCTTTGGCTGGCTGGTGGTTGCGGTTCGCCATCACTTTGGCTCGCCCTTGCACGTAGTGCTCCAGGATGCGCCGTGCGAAGGGTCCAAAGCGGTCCGCGTACACGCGTGCGAGCTGAATCCGACGGTCGTCGCGCTTGTTGTTGCCGGCCCGCATCCGGTACCTGCTCGCCAGTCATCACGGGGGAAAGGGGGGCGGGGGTTGGGAACCACTGGGGTTCTCATGCTCTGACCATCCGTCGCCTCCTGTAAGGCGGGGGATTTGATATCAGGCGCAGAATCAGGGCGCGTCCCTGGCGCCTGCTCTCAGCTTATCCCTTGTGTTCCACAAGCGCAGCAAGGCGCGCACCACGGACGCCGCAGTCACCCGGCACCAGCTGCGATCACCCGGAAGGGAGCTCCGCACAGGCTCCGCGGGCTGGCATGCTCGGTCAACCCGGCGCGAGGTGGGAGCCATCGTCGATGCGCACCTCATTTCGAACTTGCCTATAGCGGCGCCTTTGTCTTTGCTGTGGCCTTTCGCGGATGCCCCGGAGCTAGGGCCGCCCTTAGCTTGCGGCCTGGACCTGGGCGGGCGCCCTGCAGAAAGAGGACTCCTCCTCCCCGAAGGCACCAGGAGACCATCTGCTACCGGGTCCGATCCCACGTCGGGCGGAATGGTGAAGCCGTTGATAGCCAGCCGAACCTCATCGCCCGCCGTCACATCCGACGGGGCCTGTGAAGCCCGCCACATCAAACCCTACGACATGCCTCTCACGCCGTCCCCCAGAGGGCTGGTTCATCCTCGTACACATCTGCGCCGAAGGACATGCATCCAGACATGCATTCGGCCACGTCGCTGCTCAGTGGCCGTACAGATGAGTAGTGCAGCACTCCACCTGGGGCCGCAGGATGGGTGGTGCAGCATTCCACCTGGGGCCGCAGGATGGGTGGTGCAGCATTCCACCTGGGGCCGCAGGATGGGTGGTGCAGCATTCCACCTGGGGCCGCAGGATGGGTGGTGCAGCGTTCCGCCTGGGGCACATTGCGGGGTTGATTTGAGGGGCTCATGGGAATCACCTGCATGCCTTCCTCCGAAGGCGAAGCAGCGTCATTGAACGAGTAGCCGCCCCACTCGTCGTCATCATCATCATCATCCCAACTGTCATCCTCATCAGAGCCGGTCGGTGATTCCGGGGGAGTGCGCACCTCCCCCATATGGCGGTTCGGTCTCCTCATGTGAGGCAGCAGAGTGTCCTGCCGCTCGAGCGTGCGTACCCCTGAGCGGCGAGCGGCCTCCCCAGCCTCCAGGGGAAGCATGACCTCCTCCCCGCTGCCAGGCTTTGTTGTTGGCACAGGAGCAGGCTGTGCCTCCAACGCCTGCTGCAGCGCCCTGATCGCCTCGGAACGCGCAACTTCGCTCTTCCTACTCGCCGGATCTGATTGGTCGGCGTCATCACTCTCTGTGTCGACGTCGAACCCTGCATCGCTCGGCACGCTGTCCGCACCCCCACTTCCTTCGGCACCACGCACACCTGCCGCCATCTCTGGTCTCTCTTGGGGCACTGCGACCCCCTCTTGCTCCACCGTCACCTCCACCAGCGCCGGCGTAGACGCCGGTGACTTGGGCACATTCTCAATCTCCGCCGAGACGCTCCCCGCTGGCTCCTGGACAGCCGCCGCCGCGTCCTTCTCTACGCCGTTGCCAACGTCCGCAACCAACGCCTCCACACCGCATCGCAGTTTCGGGGGGGAGTGACCCAGCTCTCCCCGTGGGGGTGCCGATGCCGCCTCCTCGTCATCCGACCAGTCGAACTCCTCTTCCCGACCAACCGAACTGAAGGTGGAGGCCCGACTGTGCCTGTTCTCCACATAGCTGTCACTGCGCCCCGCTGCAGCCGCCATGCGCTTCAGCAGCGCCTCCTCCTGCTCCGGCGTGTGAAGCGCTCCCGACGCTCCTGCGGCCCGCGCGTTCGCAGACCTCGAGCCGGCGAGCCCCTCTCGAGGGGGCATCAGCCGTACGGTCGGTTCGGGCACACGCGCCGCCAGCCAGCCCATCACCTTGCGCACCTCATTGTCCACATTGGACACTGAACGCGACAGCCGCCGCCGAAAGCTCTGGCTGGTCTTGATCTCTGGGCTTTCTGGCTCCTGCGCGTCCGGGTCCATCCCTGACAGTACCACCACCTCCGAGGCCGGCCCGGAGGGCTCGGCCAGCCTCGTGCCTTGTGAGCCCTCCTGGGCACGCCTGGCAGAGGCTCCGCGTGCAGGCTGCGGGTGGCTCGGGCCCACCCCCTCCATAACCGGACCAGGCCTCTCCTCCAGGAGCTGGCTGCGCGGTCTGGGGTCCATCCACGTCCAGTGAGGTATCATTCCAGTTGGCGCCGCCTGCTGAGGGTGGGCATCACCCCAGGCCGCCGCCGCGATGGGCGGTCGGCGATGCCGCTCCCGCTGCTGCGCATGGATCTCGTGGAGGCTCCGCGGGGCAGCACGCCCGGGGCATCCCTCCGTGACGGGCTGCTGCGCCGGCGCCGGTGAAAGGAGGGGGGGGGGCTGCGGGGTGCTGGGGACGGGATCTGCGAGCTGGTCAGCTGGAGGTTCGAGCTGTGGAGCGCTGGGGATAGGATTCAGGAGATCTGCAAGTGTATGACCGGAAGGAAGGGAGGAAGAGGAGGAGGAGGAAGTAGCATCACACCGGGCAGGCAGTGGCATCGGCTCCTCCGGGCGGCGGCCCTTCAGAATCCCCTTCGGCCTTTTGGCACCTCCCTTGAGAGTATGCGTGTGAGGACCTTGCTTCTCCACCTTGCCCTGGGGCTGTTGCCGGGACACGCCCCCCTTGAAGCCCCCACTGAAGACTCCACGAGCTGCAGCGGAGAGGGGAGAGGATGCGGGGGAGTTGTCCTCGGGGGACCCGCGGCCCGAGGAGCGCCGAGAGCTCCGTCCCAAGAGGATCCGCGAGCTCCGGCCGGAAAGTTCCGTGAGGACGGCCCGTCCGTTGAAGGACATGGAGCGGGAAAAGGAGCGCGCGCGACTGACGGAACGGCGCAGAGACCGCCGGGCCGATTGGGGCCGGTTCGGGGTGCCCTCCCCGCCGACGCACGCCTTGCGCTTCCACTTGCGGACGCAGCGGAGCACGCACTTGGAGGCGAGGGAGGCGTCGGACGCGCTCCGCTGAAGCACGGCCTGCGCCGCGTGGATGGCTTGCGCATCGCCGGACTTGCGGGCGTGCACGAGCGACCGGCGCGGGTTGACCTTGTGGGCCTTCTTCATCAACATCTTGGCCGCGACCGACCTCTGCATGATGGCCGCCTTCTGCGCCGCAGTGAACCCTTGCATCTGCATGTGACGCTGCGCGTGCGACATGTTGGAGTGAGCGATCTCAAACACCATCTGGTCCATCCGGGTCTCCACCCACTCGTGCTTCGTCCGCGCCAGCTTGTTGCGCACCTGTGTGCGTGGAGCAGGGGGGTTGAGCGGTGAGGGGAGGAGGTGGGACCCCACGAGCCAGGCACATCGGGATGCAGCTAAAGCATATATCGGCACTACAGGGAGTCAAGAGCCTTCCCGCCTGGCGGACAACACAGCTGGCACATCCAAGGGCTCCGTGTCAATGGCAGACAACACAGCTTGCACATCCAAGGGCTCCGTGTCAATGGCGGACAACACAACCCTATCCCGGTTTCGGCCTTGGTCCCACCTCATCTGCCCAAGCTCTCAGGATCTGACACAGTGAGGGGTCGCCCCAGAACCGTCTCTGGACAGATATGCCAGAACCGGGTGGCATGGAGGAGCACAAGGCTGGAGGGCTTGAAGCTGACCGCGCTCTCGGGAAGAACCCTCTCACTCTTTGGGTTGTCCCCGCACCTGCTTCCACATCCGGTCGGACTTCTTCTGGACGCCCGCCACGCGGTCCTCCTCGAGCAAGCTCCAGGTCCAGACGCCGTTGAACTCCCTGAACCCAGAAATGCCGGTGCCGAACTGCTCCACGAGGGCAGTCAAGATGGCCTGCCGCTCCTCCTTCTGCTTCCAGCCCGAGGCCGTGGAGAGCGCCACGCCCGTCCCGATGATGCCCAGAACCACGGCGAGGAGCACAACCGAGCCCAACAGGTCCACCTCCAACATCGTGCTGATGGTCGGGCCCTCCAGATCCGGGGGGCCCACCTCCCCGACCTCCGTGTTCTCTACTGCCTTGAAGTCTGTCAGGTGGGTACACAAGCATCGGAGCTCGGGGGCGTGCACGCAGCCAGCTCCGACAAACATACCCATCCGCCACTCCCACCGGCACTGGCTGCTGTTTGCCACCAGCTCGCAGCCGGCATTCGCCACATAGACGCCCCCTTCACCCACGGGCGCGGCCCACTTAGGGTATCCGGCATCGGTGCCGTTCCACACGGCGGGGTCGAGCACCGCACCGAAGTGCTCCTCGCAGCCTGCGGTCATACTGGCATTACCCACCTTCCACGCCATCGCGGGGCCCTCCAGTTGGCTCATGTTCCACGTGCGCCACTGCAGCTGGGCCCCATCCGGCGCCGGGTTGGGCAGCGTCACGCATCCCTCGGTGTCATACACCTCGCGCGCGCTGCTCCAGAACCGGCACTCCAGCCGGGGCCCGGCGCGGCCGTCGCTGTTCTCCTGGCGCAGCGCCCGCCGCCGGCGCCGGTCCGCCTGCTGCTGCGGGCTGAGCTCAATCACAATCTCGATTGCCTCCTCCAGCCCGGACACCGCCACCTCCGCACCCCCGGCTGCCAGCACCACCTCCTGAACGTGGCTCGCAGCAGTTGCGCCGCTGCCCGAGTCGGAATCCCCGACGCTGCCGCTCCGGTTCCGCAGGTTCGGATCCAGAGCGGTGGTAAGCACCCGCACCGCAAGCTCCAGGGGCTCTGCCACCTCCTCCCCGCCTATGCTGGTGTTGCCGCTCCCTTCCTCCTGCGCCTGCAGCAGCTGGCGGCGGCGGCGGCGACTTGCGGCGGTGAGCACGGGGGCGAGGCTTGCCGGGAATGTGGCACTGCTCGCAGAGCCGTCGCCCAGGTCGAAGGGCGCCGAGTAGAGGGTCGCCGTAGGCAAGTCTGCGCGAGTCAGGCCCACCTGCCGGGCGGCCCAAATCCACGTCCCCTCCTCCTAACGCAGCTCACAGCGCTCACTCACCGGGTGCGCTGGCCACCCGTTGTGCGGCTCAGGTCCTAAACCAGCCGGCCATGATGCCCTGCCCTACCGCAGATCAAATCGGGCAGCGATCAAGTCAACAGCAGGCAAGCCTCCACGCTCAAATTGCTCAAATTGCAGCCCCCCCCCTGGTTAAGTCCATGCGGTCAGCGTGCACCTCGAAGGCCCATTTCAAGGGGAACGCCTTCAAGGTGCTTTGAGCGGTTTTAATGGCAGGCAAGCTTTGAAGGCATGCGGCAAGTGAAGGGCGTGTCCTCAGAAGCATGCGGTATAAGCTGCGTAAGCTGCCAGTCTCCAATTGTACTGTGGGGCGCTGCAGGCGGGCGTCCCAAGTGCCACAGACAGGAGATGCGCTGAGGCGCTGCGGACATTTCCCCACAGGTTGGCAAGGGCACGGCTCACGGGCGGGAAGCAGGCGCACCTTCATTGCCAGAGAGGGCGAAGACGTGGCCACTGGCTCCTCGTCCGCCACCGCGCCGGCCAGCAGGGTGTCCCCGAGTTTTGTCAGCACCTGCACGGCCTGCGCTGCCCGCGCTGCTGCAACCTCAGCCACCGCCGCGCTGTCCTCCACGCCCGCCTCGTCGCTCTGGCGCAGCCGGCGCCGCTGGGAGGTCGCGGCGGGCGCCACGGCATCTGTCAGGCTGCTGAGGCCATTGCACACGTCGTCGGCCATTGCGCCAGACACCGCGGTGCCGGCGGCGAGCGACCTGAACATGCCGAGAGCCGCGTCCTGCGCGGAGGCTCCGAGCTCATGCGGGGTGGCCACCACGGCGCGCGCCACTCCGGCCAGGGCGGCGTTGGTGTCCTCCGTCGTGTACAGCTCGTCCTGCATCACCATCACGAGGTCGAGCATGTCGCTGCGCTGCTGCTGCGCCTGGCTCGCATTCGCGTCCTGGCTCAGCAGCCGGCGCCTCACCGTCGAGGTCGCGTTGTCGGAGTAGCCGAGGGCAAGGGCGGCGTCCTCATTGAGCACCGCCGACAGCCCGCGCACGAACGTCAGGGTGCCGTCGGAGTCGCCGTTCAGGCTGGCGGTCTGCGCCTGCGCCAGCACAGCATCCGTCGAGAGCGTCGCCTGCGGGAGCACCGTCACGTTCACCTGCATGGTGCTCACGGCATCCAGGTCATCCATCACGGACAAGCGCACGGTGACCTGAAACTCGTGCTCCTCCAGCCCTGCCTCCGGTACCACCGCCACACGTGCAGAGGTCGGGGTGAAATCGGTGCCCAGCGCCTGCCACGCCCCCTTCTCTGCCTCTCCTCCCGTCACCGCCCTGCCCACCACCCGGTAATGGAGATGGTACCGCAGCGGCCGGTCCTCGTCGACCCATCCAATCGCGGTGTAGTGGAACGCTGTCTCCAACTCGGTGCCGTTGGCGGGCTGAACGCTTAGCCCGCCATGCTCCGGGGGAGTATTCACCTGCAGCGTGACCGCGGCTGTCGACGGGCCGATGCGGTCAGTCGCCTCCAGGGTAAAGGTGTACTCGCCTCCCGGTAACAGCACCCCTGGGCGCACCACTAGGTCCTGGTTCTGGCTTCTGGTCAGGCACGTGGCAGAGGTGATGTCGAAAGCGAGCTCAGGTGGCGAAGCGGCCACACGCCACACAGTCGTTAGGTGCCCTGGGTCATCTGAGTAGATGCTGGATCGCAGCGTGAGCTTGGCATCTGTGTTGACCTTACACGGGGGCTTGGCGCACACCAGGGGGCTGATTGTGGGCACCGGCGCCCCCCCCTTGAAGATCGTCAACCGCGTACTGACCACAGTCGTACGATCCCCCTTTACTGCGGTGAGGGTGAATGTGTAGTTGATAGGGTCTGGGGCAAACCCGCCCTGCATGGTGAGGTTGAGCACGGGGCCGGGCATCACCGACGGGAGCGCCGCGCCGGCCGCAGTGTGGCAGCGCTCAGTGCTTCCGTCCACCCGGCACCGCCACGTGAACTCCATCTCTCCGGGGGCACCGTCCGGGTCGGAGGATTGCGTGGCATCCACTATGACCGGCAGCCGGTCCCCGGTGGTCACGGCCCCACCGGCGATGACCACCGCGAGGGGCAGCGAGCGGACCAGGAAGGGCAACTCGGCGGAGGCCTTGACCCGCTCGTTGCCTCGAAGCACCCCCGTGAACGCCACCACGTAGCTCGCCTTCACCCTCAGCTCCGCTTTGGAGAGGGTGAGCGCCGTGGTGTGCGCCCGATGTGCCGCGCCCAGCGCCAGTTCCGAACCGTCGGACACACTCGTTCCCCATCGGAAGTAGGTACCCAGCAGGTTCGTGCAATTCGGGCTGTCGAGGCCGGTGAGCTCCCCCTTCACCTGGACGGTCCGCGGCGGGTCCAACTGCCACCCAGCGCGGTCCGTCATCCCGTCCACGGTCGTCGCGTTGGCAATCCGCACCAGCATCACGCATTCGGTGCACCGCACCCCGTTTCCCTTGTACCCCTCCGGGCAGGTCCAGGCCAAACCCTGGAAGTCGCAGCGGCGGCCATCGGGCGGGTCCTCGTATGCCCGGTGGTCGGTGCATGCCACCCCAGGGAAGCAAGGCTCCTCCACGCAGCTGTCGATCTCCGCGCACCCCGTTGCTCCGGTGCCATCCGCGCTCTGCATGCCTGCCGGGCATTCCCCGCACTCGGTGCCGCCCTGGTTAGGCAGATCGATGCACGAGGTGCGCAGCCCGTTGTAGGCCCCCTGCCCGACCCAGCACCCACCGTTGGTCTCTGTGCGATCCCCTTGGCCACACAACTCCACCCACACGCACTCCGTCTCGCCGCTCCCCTTGTAACCGTCCGGGCAGGGCCCACACTGCCGCCCTGCCGGGAACGCCGCCGAGGTGAGCTGGTTGGTGCATGCGGTGACCACCGCCCCACGTGGGAGTGTAAGGTTACTGAAGCACCCCCTGTTGGCCTCCGTGCATTCGTCCACATCCTCACAGGTCTCTCCGTCGCCGGCGAACCCTGTCGGGCACGGGTCACACACCCGTCCGTCCGGCCCGGACGCTGGTGGTGGCAGATCCGTGCACCGAACCGCGACTGGAGGTTCCACCGCAGCGGTGCTGAAGCATGGGTGCGCCTCGCAGCTGTCCTCCTCTTCGCACAGCGTCGCGTCACCATAAACGTCGACGTACCCCGCCGGGCATCCAGGCCCGCAGACCCGCCCGTTCGGGGCGGCGCGGTCTGACACGCACCGGACCGCGGGGTTCGTGCTACACCCGCCATTATTGGAGAAGCACGCATCTGTGTAGCACCCCAGCCGTTCGGTGTACTTGGTCACGTTGAAGCCATCCCCGAGGTAGCCTGTGGCGCACGCAGCGCAAGAGAAGCCACGCTGCGGAGGCCGCGCGTCGAGGCACTGCACCCCCGCCTCGCAGTTGTCCCAGTCGCAGTCGTCGGCGTCCACGCAGGCGGTACCCTGCGGTGTGCCCTCTGTGTCCGCATACCCGGCAGGGCACGCGCCACACATCGGAGAGGCCAGCTGAAGCCCGGTATTCGGATCTGTGTCCGTGCACTCGGCCTGGGCTTCCCCCTCTGCCCAGCAGCCTCCGTTATTCTCCGCGCAGGTCCCTGCGTGTCCAATACCCCCTCTCTCGCCCCGCCCGCCACACGGACTCCGGTCACAACACCAAGGCTTCTGAGTGCCCTGCCTAAGGGCTGCAACTACGCCTCGCAAGGGGACCGTGCGTCAGGGCTCGCATCATGATGACCCTGACACAGCGCGCTGAGAAGACCGCTTCCCCCACGAGGCGCATCCGACGGAACCCAGCCATATTTTAGGGTTTTAGGGTTTTAGCCCTAAAACCCTAAATAGGGATCTGAGCGTGATTTCATGCGAATCCTTATATTCATTATATTTAAACAGCGCTGCGCCGCCTCCATCTCCGAGAATTCCGCCCAGGTCGGCGCATCTGCTTGGAGCCCCTGGCGAGGCCATGCAGGACACACAGAAGCGCAGGCCCGGGAGGAGGTGCCAGCTGCTGCTGTGGCGAAGTTGGCAAAGCACACATTCGGAGCCCTGAACAGACAGGTTGGAACCAGGAGCTCAGGAGTTCTGCTACGTGAGAAATCTCCGAGGTCGGCTCGGCGGCGCAGCGCGTCTCCGGTGTGCTGCTGCCCATGTCCAAACAACCCGGGGCGCACGGGCGGCAGCGGAGAGCAGCCGGCCCGAGGCGCTGCAGCTCCCTCGGGAGGCCCGCGCCCCACCCCCGTGCGGACTTGGAGCGGGCAGCAGGGCCCAGTCGCAGACAGGGGATGGATCGAAGGCGGCGCCGGTGGGAGAGCTTGCGGCCCGAAGGAGATCTGCGGGATTGTTGTGAGGCGGAGGGCCGCACATGTGACCTCGCGGCAGCCCGCGAGCCCGGTGCCGACGAATCGGTTGGGACAGGCCCCACACTCCACCCCCCCACGCAGGTTGATGCACTTTGTGAGCGGGTCGCAGGGGTTGTTCGAGGTGCACTCGTCCACGTCATCGCAGCCCGAGGAGACGCCCGCCTTGACGTAGCCATCACCGGTGAATCCTGCTGGGCAGGCGCCACAGGCGAACTGGGTGGCGGTGACCATGGAGCATGTCACCAGCGGTTCCAGGCTGCAGGCATCGCCGAGCGGGCACAGGTCCAGCTTGCACCCCTCTGGCCCCACCCCGTAGTCCCCGACGTAGCCCGCTGGGCACTCCCCACAGACGAAGCCCGCCCCAGGGGCGGCCACATCGGTGCACGTCACCCCAGGGAAGCACGGCTTCGGAGCGCACCCGTCTGTCTCGAAGCACTCCGAGAAGCCGTCGCCGGAGAAGCCCGCAGGACAGGGCCCACACTCCACGGTGCCGGAGGCCTCGTCACACGAGACGAGCGCGTCACACGGCGCCTGGTCGCAGCTCAGAGCGTACGTGCAGCCCACCTTCCCGGTGCCGGAGTATCCCCAAGGACACTTGCTGCAGTCATAGCCCCCGAGCTTGTTGGTGCACACCGTCAGCGAGTCGCAGGAGTCCTCCGCCTCGCACTCATCCACGTCGTCGCACTGCTCAGCTCCCGTCCCTGCGCCACTCCTCCACCCGCCACCCTGGTCGCGACTTCAGAATCGATTCTCCCCGGCCGGCCGCGGGCGGCTGCCGTACAATGACTGATGCAGTATCCCTGCCCTCCTCCTGTTCCCGGGGCTCCTCGCCTTGCCTACCAGACCGGGGGGGTCTCCTCAGCGCTGGCGCCCCCTCAGGCCGCAGCACGCCATACCACAGCGCACTGCATTCCTACAGCAAGATTGCCTGGCACCAACCCTAGGCACTCAAGGGTTCCTGGCACTGCCCCTGGTGACTGGACGTGGCAGCTCCCAGGAGGATGCGCCACGCGGCGGCTCCCAGGAGGATGCGCCACGCGGCGGCTCCCAGGAGGATGCGCCACGCGGCGGCTCCCAGGAGGATGCGTCACGCGGCGGCTCCCAGGAGGATGCGCCACGCGGCGGCTCCCAGGAGGATGCGCCACGCGGCGGCTCCCAGGAGGATGCGCCACGTGGCAGATCCCAGGAGGATGCGCCGATCATGAACCTGTGTCGGCCTCAAAACAACAAGGGCCGACAAAGACAGCGGTCCAAAGGCAGACCGGGTGCGGGTTGAGAGGTTCGTGAGGGCAAGCGAGCCGGTGCTCCACCTGAGTAGCCTGCCGGGCAGCCCCCACAGGAGAAGCTGCCTGGGACGTTGTCACACTGGGACAGAAAGTCGCAGCCGCCGTTGTTCACACTGCACTCGTCGTTGTCCAGGCACCCACCAGTCTGCCCGCCGTGCCCAGTGAAGCCCGCCGGGCAAGGCCCGCACGTCCGCCCGGGGACTTCGTTGGTGCACGTGGTGCGGTTGTCGCAGCCGCCATTGGCGAGGGCGCACTCGTCAACGTCCTCGCAGTGCGTGCCGTTGCCGTTGTACCCGAGGGGGCACTCCGGGCACACCCACCCCTCCGGATTTTCTTGGGAGACCCCGACATTCAGGCATGTGGCCCCGGGGAAACACGGATCGTACACCTCACATGCAGGGGGCGGGGAGGTGGGAGGGGCGAGGGGTAGCTCGGCGTTGCCACCGTGATGCTCCCCCCGGTCATGACGAGGAGCACCGCAACGTCACGCGTCAACACCGAGCTGGAGGCGCTAACGAACATGCTTCCTGGGCTCTCCATCAGCGAGGTCGTGAAAGCATCCGGGTCTGCCGCTCCGCCGCCGCCGTCGCCGCCGCCCGTGCCATTGTTTCCTTCCTCCACCAGCGCGACGTCGTTCTGAAACCACTCGAGGCTGATGGCGACCACCGCCACGTCACCCTCGGCACGCAGCTCCCGTCGGCGGCGCGTCATAGGGGAGATGTTGTCAATGAGCACCTGTGATGTGCTCAGCCCCGCGGCAGCAGCTGTCAACAAGATGAGCTCCTCCTGCACGGCGTCGTCGAACTCCGCCACTGTAGAGCTGGAGAAAGCAAGCTGGGCACTCAGCTGTGCGAATAGAGGGGGTGGAGGGGGGCAAGGGGGGGCAGCAGTAGGGTTTTGGGAAGGCGCGCAGTGATTGGAGCGGCAGTTGAGGGTGCGGGTGGGTGCGGTGGTGGAGGGGCAATAGTCGTGACCGTGGGGGCCCGGGTGGGCACTACGGTGGTCGGGGCTTTGGTTGTGGGCGTGAAGGTCGGTGCAGTATTTGTCGGAGTGAAGGTTCTGATACTGGGGGAAACCGTGGTGGGAGTGGCCGTGGGGATCCATGTGGTGGGGGTCGTGGTGGGGTAGAGAGTCATGGGAGGGGGAGGGGGGGCAGTGGAGACGGTGATCTCCCCTGAGAGACTGTTGTTCATGCCCTGGTTAAAAGTCTGGAACAAGACGAGGCCGGAGACCGTCCACAAGCCGGATGCAACGCCGCACAGCTCGGGCTGCAGCACCGGGTAGTCGAACTCCGCATGGCTCCACGAGAGTGTCCGGTTGGCATCCAGGGGACCGTCCGCAGTGCCCCAGGGGGTGAGGGAGCCCGTTTGGGAGGCCTGCACCCAGAGCCCGATTGCAAAGTCGGACAGCCCGAGCTGCGCGCAGTTGGTGCTGGCGTTCCCGGTGTCGTACAAGGTCATTGCAGCAACCTGGAACAGTGGTGGAGGAGGTGATGGCGGGGGAGGGCTGGGGGCGGCGGGGTGGGAGCGGTGGGTGTGGGGGAGGCGGAGGGGGCGCGATGGCGGAATTGGCGGCGGAGGAGGGTGGAATAGGGGGGAGGGGCGGAGGAGGAGGAAGCTCGCAGATGACGGTGCCATTGATGTCGTTGCCCTGACCAGTGTTATAGTCGGAGAACATGACGTTGCCGGTGAGTGGGAATATCCCTTCGATGAACCCGCAGAAGGTAGCAGAGCAGCTACCTGGGGAAGTGCAGAGTTCACTCTCGTACATGTTCCAGGATAGGCTCAAAGGGGCGGAGGGGGACGTGCTGATGTGTAGCTCGGAGAGAGTATATAGGAATGTGGGGGTCACGCAGGTTGTGGCTGGGACTCCGGAGTAGTACACAGTTGTATAGCTGTCCAGGGTTGGGGGAGGTGGCACCGGAGGAGGGGGAGGAAGTGGAGGCGGGGAGGTGGGGGAGGCGGTGGGGGCACCGGAGGATGCGGAGGTGGAGGTGGGGGTGGAGGGGGGAGGGAGGTGGGGGTTGGGAGGTGGAGGGGGAGGGGGTGGAATCGTGGGGGGAGGAGGTGGGCTTGGTGGTGTTGGTGGCGGAGGGGGTGGGAGAGGCGGAGGGGGTATGGGTGGGGGTGGTGGAGGGGTGGTGGAGGGGGTGGAGGGTTTGGTGGTGGAGGAGGTGGAGGGTGGTGGAGGGGGAGGAGGTGGAGGAGGGGGCAGATCAACGACCACGGTGCCATTTATAGAATTTTCGCGACCAACATTAGCGTCGTCGAATAAGATGGTGCCATCAAGCAAGTAAGTACCTGGGAGGAACCCGCAGAGCTCGACAGAGCAGTAGTGCACGTCACACGTAATGCCGCCCACCGTGAACTTCCAGGACAGGTCGACGGGCCCCTCGCTGGTGTGTATGGATAGTTCCAGGATGTCATGGGTGGAAAAGTAAGGTCGCGTGCAGGTGGACTCTGGGTGCCCGTCCACCGCCCAGATATGAACGTAATCGACGGAGCCGCCAACAGTTACAATAGGAGGGGGAGGGGAGGGTGGCGAGGGGGAGGACTTGGAGGAGGGGAGGGGGAGGGGGGAGGGGGGTGGAGGAGGTGGGAGGGGGAGGGGGGGGGGAGGCGGAGGAGGCGGAGGAGGAGGGGGTGGAGGCGGGGGGAGGATGAGGCGGAGGGGGAGGTGGAGGGGAGGTGGGTGGTGGCGGAGGCGGAGGGGGTGGAGGAGGCGGTGGAGGTGGTGGTGGGGGTGGAGGCGGAGGTGGAGGCGGTGGCGGGGGAGGCGGGGAGGCGGGGGAGGCGGAGGAGGCGGAGGAGGCGGGGGAGGAGGTGGAGGGGCGGAGGCGGGGGTGGGGGTGGAGATGGCGGAGGAGGAGGAGGTGGTGGTGAAGGTGGTGGAGGAGGCGGAGGAGGCGGAGGTGGAGGGGGCGGAGGTGGAGGGTGGAGGGGCGGGGGTGGACTTGGCGGTGGAGGCGGAGGCGGAGGGGCGGAGGCGGAGGTGGTGGAGGGCGGTGGTGGAACTGGCGGTGGAGGTGGTGGAATTGGTGGGCAGGGCGCGCGCGGCGGCGGCAGCGGCGGCAGCGGAAAATGCGGAGGCAATGGCGGAGGGGAGGGCCATGGGGGTGGGGGAGCTGTGAGCATGACCTTGATCGTACCAGTAGCAGCCGATGTTACCTCATCGGCGCCCTGAACAGCAAGCTCCCCGTCCAGTTTGAACGTCCCGGCCCCAAAGCCACAGAGGGTCGCGCACTGCCCGGCTCCGTCAGCATAGTCAGCAACCCCAGCATGCTCCAGGAACGTCTCCATCACGAGAAGAAAATCCTCCCTCCCGTATTGGTGCCCCGATGCGCCAGCCCACATCAAGTAGTAGATCCGGCTCACACCCGTGCCGGTCGATGACCGCAGCTCGTGGTGGCCGCTGTCCGTGGACCCGCCCATGGAATGAATCCACGCCGCATCGGTCGTGATGATCAGCTCGTTGATGCTCGGGTCATTAGCGCCGTACACCTGCTTATACCACCCATAGTAACCCGGAGCCCTGGAGCTCTCGCCGAGCTGGCCAAGCTCCTGGGCCCCCCTCCCATCGGCCCCATTGTTTCCAGACGTGAAGTACCGCGCAATGCTGCCCGATGCACTCTCAAACGCCGCGAGCCACACGTTGTGCGTCTTGAGTGTGAGGTAGCTAATGTCCGCAATCCCGGCTCGAGTCGCGGTTGTGGCCTGAGTGTATAGCAAGCGCTGCTTGCTGTCCCCCGAGGTACCCTCCAAATTCATCTGGTTGCCGCAGTCGTACATGTCATTTCCGCCATCGCTGATGCAGTCTCCGGTTGTCCCTGCAGGCCGCCGCCCCGTCCCAACCAGCCACCTCGTGCCAGCTGGGCCACACACCCCTCTCGCATCCTTGCGCACCCCGCCGTGGATACTCGCTGTCACATGACCCATGGCCGGTCACACCCCCTACTGTGGCCTCCCACGGCCGGTCACACCTCCTACTGTGGCCTCCCATGGCCGGTCACACCCCCTACTGTGGCCTCCCACGGCCGCTCACGCCCCCTACTGTGGCCTGCCTCCCATGGCCGGTCACGCCCTACTGTGGTCTCCACGGCCGGTCACGCCCCTACTGTGGCCTCATGGTCGGGGCTCACATCCCCCTACTGTGGCCTCCCATGGCTGTCACGCCCCCTACTGTGGCCTCCCATGGCCGGTCACGCCCCTACTGTGGCCTCCCATGGTCGGTCACACCCCCTACTTTGGCCTCATGGCCGGTCACGCCTCTACTGTGGCCTCCCATGGCCGGGCCGCCCTACTGTGGCCTCCCATGGCCGGTCACACCCCCTACTGTGGCCTCCCATGGCCTGGGTCACGCCCCTACCAGCCTCCCCATGGCGGTCACGCGCCCTACTGTGGCCTCTCCCATACCGGTCACGCCTCTACTGTGGCCTCCCCATGGCCGGTCACACTTCACTGTGGCCTCCCATGGCCGGGTCACGCCCTACTGTGGCCTCCCATGGCCGGTCACGCCCCCTACTGTGGCCTCCCATGGCCGGTCACGCCCCCTACTGTGGCCTCCCATGGCCGGTCACACCCCCTACTGTGGCCTCCCATGGCC